>OMKN01081272.1:0-18411 GCA_900302345.1 Melanonus zugmayeri
AAAAAAAAAAAACCTTTGCACTTATGCTCTGCACTCTCATTGTATGTTGTACGTCTTGGCACTTAATAGCACTTGGCACTTTGTAAAACTTGCTCTATTGTGTGACCTTTGAAAACATCCTTACTGTACCGACAGGGATATTGTTGTGGCACTTTCTTCTGACAAATGTACTTACTGTAAGTCGCTTTGGATAAAAGCGTCTGCTAAATGCCCTAAATGTAAATGTAAATGTAAACAGTTTTAAAATAGGCCATTCATTGAAGGTGCGCCTTATAATCCGATGCGCCTTATAGTGCGGAAAATACGGTAGTCTTTTGAAAATATTTTTTGTATATATTAATATACTTTTACTTTATTGATTGCATTTACGCTTCAAAAACCTTAATCATTTGTCATGATGTTATAAATCAACCTTTCTTGAATTGAACCTTGAAGAACATTGTGTTCCTCAAGGTTCAATTTCAGGCCCTTTGTTTATTATATATACAAACAACATAGGGCTTAATATTAGAAGTGCAAATACACACTTCTATGCAGATGATATATATATATATATATTCCAGTGGGGAACATTTAGACCAGGCTCGTTTCAAATTCTAAAGATGACAAAACTCATCAAATTGTTAGCCTGGGTGAGCAGCCCATCGAACAGGTGCAATCATATAACTACCTAGGTATCTGGATGGATGAGAAACTTAATTTCTCAGATCACATTGAAAATCTGCTAAAGAAACTGAGGAACTGTTGTCTTGTTCATGTCCTGGTAAGGGAATCAATGGTTTTGCCCTTCATTGTATTTTTCGTATATTTTTTATATGTATGCATATTTGATTTGATATATTTGATATTTGGTCACTTTCTCACCCAGGTGTTGGACCTTTGCTACTTGGTTGCATTGATTGTAAGTCGCTTCGGTGTGGAGGCATCTGCCAAATTGCCTAAATTGTAAATTGTATGCAAATGTATAGAGGGGCATTCTGTGTGGCATTCCTTCTTTTGTAAAATTATTTTTGGCGTTGTTATTGTTGAGAGTTATACTGCAACCATGTAATTGTTGTTTTCTCCATTTTCAATGTTAGTTGCGTGAAATGTCTGTATTATTATTGGTGTTTTAAAAATAAAAAACATAGGCATCTCACAATTTTAGAGCCGTTATTGTGAAACTAATACTTAGTTTTGCGCTGTGGACCAACGTAGCTATTCCACATTTTGATGTGAGACCGGGTTGATTAGTAACCCCCTTGGTTACAAAGTGATAAAATGTTTTGTATATATCCATGCCATAATCTGGCACAAACATCTAAAAATCTCTATGTTTTATGATTAAAGAGTTATGTGTTCATTACAAAGAATTTTCTTCCTAATTTTGCAGACTTCAGAGCAGCTGCTCCTATTTATCAACCACATGTTCCCTTCATTATTCTGCTGTGCATAGTTCTCATGTGAATCTCAAACCTAGTGGGCATGAATAGCTGACACAGCCTATCATCAAGGTTTGGTCCTACAATCCTAGAGATTTGGGGCTAGAGATGTGGGGCTTTTTCTAATGCATTTGAATCATGTATATATAAATGTGACTACACCAGTATTGATTTTAATATGTTTAAGTCAATTATTGGATATTCATGATGGCAATATAATAAACCAGACTTGATATTCTTTGGTATTTTATTTCTTGTTTTTTCTTAAGGTACGCAGGAATTGCATATCAACCTTATTGACATGCAATAAGGTTGACATGCAATTGTAAGGTCAATAAAACACCAGAAATTCAAATTGAATTCAGTTAGAATTCACTGAATTCAGCTAGAATTCACTGAATTCAACAGATTAAAGCAGTTCCAAATGTATGTCCACAAAAGAAGCAGAAAATAGGTGCACATCACATCTTCCATTGACAGAGAAACAGACTTTTCAGGTTTAACTTATCTTTTTCAAAACAGAAACAAATTGATATGATTACCTATCTCAATGCTTTGTCTTGAAATGTGTTTTGCTTTGCCATTAGTCAAGCTGTTTGCTCAGATCTGAAGCTTCAGCAGCCATCTCTTCCTCTGTCCTCCACTTTGAATGCACATCCTCATCTTCCCGATCATGCTTCTGCAACTGAATGAACACAAAAACAAGACAAAACAAGTGTTATGTCTCATAGTAATATGAAGATGAATTAGTAGGAGATGTTTCAAACTAATCCAGAACCTGCGTAGAGTCTCATGCATCCTATGTTCTCCATCTGTCTGTATTTGCTTTTAAAAATGGACTTGATATTGCTTAGATTCTCCTTGAGCTTACAGTCCACATAAACCTGTTATATTATGTTCATTTATAGTTTTCATAATTAACATTAATAATGTTGTAATAAAAAAAAAAAAACCCCCCAAAAAAACAACCCTGGATCTCATTGAAGAAATTAAGCTTTGTAAAAAAAACAACAACAGATACACAACCAAACAAAATGAGACCAAAACAACCTCCTTGACGGGGGTAATACAAATACACACTCAACATCCTTTTCCATAATGTAATTACATTTTAGTAAACCGGTGTTGACTCTCCTTTTGCCATAATGTAATCTAATTTGACTCAACAAAAAAACACACAAGTTAACTGATCCCTTGGGCATCATCTCCTACAAAAATATGCCCAAAGGATGTGAAAACAACAACACTGATGCCATTGCCTCTTTGTTGTGGAATAAGTGAATGTGACACATATGACAGGAGTCATATAGCTCCTGCAACAGAAAAGGGGACAGCGTGATTCGCTCATGTCACACACAAAATAAACAGCATGCAAAAAGTCATCGATTCTGACATGATGTCTGGGTGAATGAGTGAAGGTGGCATCATGTTAATAGCCACCGAGAGCTTTGAATATGGCCAAGGATGCAAAGCGAGTGATAGCATAGAAACCAATGATATGCAGCTAGTCACTGTGAACTTCTTGGTGACCCATAAAGCATCACTGCCAACTGCATAAGGGTCAGGTTTTAACTGGTCACACACCACTGAGGAAATACTGTCTGTATTTGTTCAGCAGACAGTCAAGCATGTCAAGCTACAGACTGCACTGTTATTACATTAATAACCGAAGAACACTGTTGCACTGTTATTACATTAATAACTGAAAAACACTTATTACATTAATAACTGAAGAACACTGTTATTGCATTAACAACTGAAAAACACATTACATAAATAACTGAAGAACACTGTTATTACATTAATAGCTGACGAACACTGTTATTACATTAATAGCATTATGCTTTCAGGGATCTGACCATGTCTGGAGAGGACTTCCCAGATGGGGTCTCAACCCAAGTGGATTTCAAGTCAAGCCTGAAGGTTTCATTGAAGGTGCTCAAAAAGATGGCACACAACTTTAGTTTCCCTCACATTTCACAATCTTGGTGTGCCACTCAAAGCCAGTAATCATCTTTCAACATTACAATACCCCAATATCAACACTTCCTCTAGCTGTTAAACAACTGTTTTTATAGAAAAGAGCTGCAGCACATGATGTGCATTATTTTAATAAGGTTAGAAAAAAATTCTATATTGCATATCTCATTCCGGCGTCGGCATACAATGCAGGAAAATGTTTATCCCAATTATGATGATTACTTTAAATATTGAATGGAACATGTACTTTACATCACTTGAGTCAACTAAATTAACTCAATCTTAAGTATCTCAAACCGATCTCCTTTATTTTTGTTTGTCCACATCCATCCAACATAATATTAGCAAATGGTTAACTAAGGTGATTCAATATTTTTGTGCACTCCGTCTGCTGGAAGTGTGGTCAAAAATAAACTTAAATAACTTTAATAAGTTCACCATTCTACACCATTCTATGACTGTATTTGTTTTTTAGTTGTCAATATTCTATTTCGGACAGAAATAGAATATAGTCAGGTCATGAGCCAGGTCACTGATCGGGCTCAAATGGGTGGGCAAATTCTTGTAGCTATTTTTTTCTTCCTATATATTGGTATGATAACCTTTGCAGACTGGCAGCTTAGTGGTAGTTATCATGTGTTATGGACCCCTAGAACAGAAACCTGAGAATCGAGCCTACTGCATTTTCGGTATTATGGGGCTTGGTGACTACCCAGGATGCTTAAATCCATGCAATGTACATTTTTCCTTGTACCCAGATATCCACTATGTTAATAATAATTGATTCAGCTTAAAAATATGATATGTATGTTAAGTTACTAACTGGTAACTACTAACTACTCACTAAGCTGCCAGTCTGCAATGGTTATCATGCCAAAATGTGAACTAGAGATGTCCAGCAAGTCAAAAAACACTTGGCTCTTGGCTCATGGACTAGTAGTGCCAAAGTGCAAAAGAGAACTAAAACTGAACATTTTGTAGATGAGCAGCAGCAGCTCATTTATCGTAATAGGATAAAAAGACAGTGCCATGGGTATGCTACATCCCATTCTTCAGAAAAGCTATGGGGAGACATGGGGAGTTCCATAGCCTTGTACAGGAGTTGAATCTCTATCACCATACATTTCAAGTTTACTTTAGGATGTCAGTGCTGGAGTTTGAGAAATAGTTTTCTTATTGTTTAAATCATTATTTTCGCCAGTCTACTAAAGGTCAAACATATATATGGGCAATTCAGTGTATTAGGTCATATACTACTATACTTTATTTAGTAGACACATTTACAAAGTGATTTATGACTTGGGCTTGGGGTTGAGGGGGTGGGCATCTTGCACAGTGATACTTATAAGCACACTGCAGAAAGTAGGGATTAATCTGGGATCCAGCAGTCCTACTATGTTGTAGCAGAATTTCTGGGGAGAGACGGCACAGAGCCTGGGGGCGGAGTTACGTCTTGTTTTCTGTATCGTTACGGAGATATTCTACCCAAGAGTAACGCATTTGTGTGAGTGGATGAAGCTTTCAGAAAGGGACTTTGTGTATTTATAGAGTGGCTAGTCTACATGGTGTTGATTTGAAACCTTTGCTTGTCTTCCCACCGGGACGTCTGCCATCAGACTTTACATAATCTAAAGTCTGATTTGTGAGACTAATCAGGCATAAACCCCAGGACCATTTAGCCATGGGCGTTTAACGCCCCCACTGCTAAACTATACTTCCTACTGTTTCATTGACTATGTCAAAGACTTTGATTAGCTGACAGGTATAGTATAATTGTTTTGGAAAAGTTTTGAATTGGAAGTTCATTAGTTCATTATCATTTCATCTGATTTGTGTTGTGTGTTAAGCTACAAATATTTTTCTAATGCTCTATCATGTGTGAGTATGATACCATTTGGAGTAGGATGCATGAGAGGGCCTAAAAGGTAGCCCAAGGGCCTGTGACATTTAATCTACCTCTGGGTGGGGCCTGTTTCCATTCTGTGTATCTGAGTGAAGAAAACCTGCTCCCCATGTGCTTTTGCTGGCAGCTGTGCCTATTTCCAAACATATGTTGGTGTGTGTATGTGCATGTGTGTGTTTTTGTCAAGCTGTTTCCCTAAAGGTTTGTGCTAAACCCTTTTATTGCAGCCTCAATTCTTAGTTGCAGTATCACCAGTGTACACATAGAAAACCGCCTTTCACTGTCATTGATGAACGTGCCGGTGAATACTAATTTACTGCATGTCTCCACCCCTGAACCTAGCGCATACACACCTGGGAAATAGGTGGTAGGTAAGAATACAACACAATGGTCTTACAATAAAGTGTACATACTTGTTTATATGCTAGCTAAACCATTTGAATTGTCAACAGGTGATGGCAATATGTTACCATTTTGTCTATAGCTTTTTTTGTTGTGCAAAATCTGAATCCGAAACCAAATGAATTACAACAGTAAAAAGGAGGAGAACCCTTTGCTTTGCTTCTGTTTGCTAGTGAATTTCTACTGCAATGTGTATCCCTATACTTTATTCGCTTATTAGGTGATGATCTGGTTATTTGTGGAAACTTTATTATCCTTGCACAGCTGCTGTGCAGCTGCTGCACAGCAGCTCTGTGGTTGCAGAGCCTTGTCTCTGCCCTTGTATTCGTACCAGAACGGGGCCATGTTTTTTTCTGTGATTTCTTCCTGTTATTTTTTTATCTGTGCCATCCTTGTGGATGTCAACAAGATCCAAACCTTACTCATATCAGCTACTATCTGAGATAATTCTATATTTTTTTATTTTAAATTGAGTCCCTTCTCTGATATTCTGAAGCTCTAGATGATATGGACACTTTATCAGAGAATATCATTCGATTATCATACTCCTAAACCCGTTGGAAAGTACTGGATACATAATACCAAAGTGCATATATATATATATATAACACCGTCTCTGAGATATATATATATATCTCAGAGACGTTGGTGTTTGCAGACGATTTGGTTATGGTACGGGATAGAGCACCGTTAATGAAGGTGTGTGCATCACCAGATAGCAGAACAAAAAAAGAACTAAATTAAATTAAAAACATTTATATAAAAACAAAGCCATTGCTTTATGCTTCCATTGAGTGTTAACATGGAGTGCTCCACTGCTATACTGTATTACTTTATTACCAACCACAGAGCTGTTTGTGATGATTTTCCAACTTATTCAATCAGGAAACTGAAGGACAGCAACACTTATTTCATAACCCTGTCTCAAAGGGCCACAAAATTGGCTGCTTCATGTTTTTGTCTGTCCTTCTGTATTGAGGAAGCAGTTTGTGTGTTCCCATCTCTGCGCAGTCAAAGCACATGATATGCCTGTCTGTCCATCCTGTTTACCTAATTGTGGCTAGAGGATCAAATTCTTGCTCTTCTGTGATATTTTAAGTGTTTATTTGTGATGCCTCAACCTTAAGTGTTTATTTGTGATGCCTGTTTCCCTTCACTGCTACTCTAACTTCACATTGTGTTTGGATCCTATCTGTTTCAAGTGTTTTCTGACAGAGGGTACAGCATCCGTATCCTGTATCACTTCTGAACCGATCTCTGATATTCCCTAAAGAATGCTTTTGCAGTTTAGACTCTGATAATAGGAGATATGGTGGTCTGCATGCCAAGATTACTCATGCTGTGACACACACACACACACAAACACAAAGACAACTGATTGTTATTCAGTGCAAAAACATGTACATGTAAGAACACTGATGTATGAGCTAAAAGTACAAAATTGCTCATTTACAGACATCATTAGTTTATATCAATCATATTATCCTTGCATTATTTGCAATGTCAAAGTCTACTCATCATCTTTGCTTTGTCCTAGATATATAAATATATTTTTCATATATTTTATCAAATTGTAATCTATGAAATGATGAGACTATTTTAATTCACCAGCAAGCGTAATAATGAGCCTGTCCTCTTTCTTTGGTTGTTTCACTTCAGCTGGACTCATTTTCTAAACAAAATAAGCCAATTTGAAAAGCTTTCTGAAATCCAGAAAGAAAAAAACATTTTTGAAATCTCAATATATTTTTGTGGCTTGTCAGAGTGAAGATCCCATCCAGTCAGTTGTACTTGATTATTTTCCCTGATATAGAGATTAGATCTGAGACAATGACATAACATACATGTATTAGATACACGTGTTCATTTCAGAACTATGCATTTACGGTTGACAGATTTATTTGAGAGTGAGCAGCATATTTCACATGGTTGACTATGTGTATTTATAGGGTGTGTATGTCTATAGGAGTAGAATATTCCTACCTACAGTTTTCAGCTGTCGGGACCTACATCTCAAAGAGGTGAGAGTATGAGACACGAGAATGTGTGGCACCTGCATCCTATTAACCCTCAAATAGAAATGCCATCTGTTTGTATCATTAGTGGAATGTAGAAAGTGAGAACCGTGGTATACGGATGATTAAAAGTGTGTATGACTTTGGATGACTTTGTTTCCTTTCTATGCATTTCTAATCTTAATTTCAACTGTTTGTGTTGTGAGTCAAAGGCAGGTATAGTGTGTGTGTGTGTGTGTGTGTGTGTGTGTGTGTGTTTTGTGTGTGTGTGTGTTTACTGTATGCTACCTTTAGGATACTCCATCTCACTCTGAATCCTTTGGTAGCGGTGATGACAAAATCTTTTAATCTTCCATAGCAATTACCTTTGGCAATCAGGCCTGAGGCAGACATCCTTCTATGAATCTAATTACCAGGGAACCCGATAAAGTGTCTTTGGGTTTGTATTTTAAAACACTTGATAACACGTGATCACCGCACATTGGATTGGAAGGAAATCATTCTGGAATATTTCAAACACCTTGTGTTTTGCATTTGTATTACATCCAGGCATATTTTTCTGCTGGTATGCAAAATGTCCTGGAAATACTATCTGATTGTAACACATTCTTACGATGGAGCTTGCCACAAATGTATTCCAGAGAGAATATAGTGATACAACCTTATAAACTCACTTAGGTTCAATCACTATTAAAATTGCCAGGTCTGTGTTAACATCAAGAATGCCAAGATATCCTTGATCCTGACCCTGAGCTTCCAAACGTGTTCCAGTCTTGTTTCTTTCACACCTACCAGTTACCAGTTACATACCAGCTACACACCTACATACCAGCTACATACCAGTTACACACCTACATACCAGCTACATACCACACACATGGACAGAGTAGGCTGAAACAGCAAACGCATACTAAGGTTATATGACCCTGATTGCGTTACAACATTAATGCCACAATGGATTGTAAATTAATTATTCATCTTTCCTTCTTTTCTTTTGCAGTACTATGCTTTCATTTTTGTCTTAATTTGACTATTAACTCATTGTTATTTTGTTGCTATATCATGTCTGCTCAACCAGAACACATTGCTACTCCAAGCTCCACTAAATAACTGACCTCCTCTACAAACAAATTTACTTTTCACAATAAAAGACTGTGGAAAAAAAAGATATGACGATGTGCGCATACGTTCATGGCAGAATCTGCATTCAATTTGACAGAAAATATAGCCTACTATTAGCCTAATATAATATAATATAATATAGGCTAATATTATATACCGTAATTAATAGAATACATCTATGAAATCAAACAGTGGCCGATTTCCATCTCTGTGGAGATGAAGAGCTCTGTTCTGTCTGACTACGCATTGTATTCATATCCGATCATCCATCCTCAAACAATGAGGGTCCTATTGATAAAGAGAATGTAGAAGCGTTTGAATAAAAAATTAAAATACATGTGAATGACACGTATTAGTGTAAAGAGCAAATGCGGCATCATTCAGTTTAACAAAACAGTGAAAATGCACTACTGAGTAGGCCTAATATAGCATAGTGTGAATATAGCAGAGATTGCTGTAGGCCTAATTAAGGTGCTGATCTAAGAGCTATCATTTGAGTGTAATTGCGTGTTATAAATGTCATAGGCATCTGTCAGCTACATTAGTGAGTGAAATGTAAGAATATGTTTCTTGACTGTGCTGTATGATACAATTTAGCTTTTAGACTACTCCTGCCTAATTTCTGACCAATCAGGGCATCTCTTCTCTCCTCTAATTGGTTTATGGAATCCATCTTGTCAATCACATGTGCGCACAGTGTTATCATAACTCCCCCACAGGTGTGTGAATGCAACACTTCTCAATGAGACAAATCTTGCTCTCTTCTGCTTTCGCTTTCCAACTCTCAAATCTCACCTACAGCAGCCTCTATATCCTGATTTGTTCAGTTATTACAATGCACATAGCATTAAAATAGCTCTGGTCAGGACTGCAAATCATCTGCTGATATGGTATCACACTTTACCTCCTGCCTGAAAATATAAAGGCCTAGATGGAACATAGTCCCAAAATCACCTCTTTTTAATTCTACCATCTAAAATCTTCAAACTGCAAACAACTCAGAGATGTGTAGAGATGCTTGTCTATGTTTATATCAACTCAATGCTGGACTATTGCAAATGCATTTATCATCAAATGCTTGGTCCTAGAAATGTATCCTATATATATCCAGAACAGTGCAGCCAGGATTCTGGTGAGATTAAGAAAACATGACCGCATGACACCCGCTTTATTGTCGCTCCACTGGCTCCGTCTCCTTTAGGGTGGACTATAAACTGGTCCTACTCACACACACCAATGCATTCATGGACATGCTCCTCCATATCTCAAGGAACTTATCAACCGACAAAGCCCAGCCTGTGACATCTGTTCCACCACCAAGGTTGTTTCTCCAAACCACTCCTACCAAGCTCTTCATTCCTCAAGTAGAATATTCTATGCGGAAATACATGTAATAACCCAATTTATTTCATTTAAACACGCAACACCGTGATTATAGCAAAAACATCCATGTCATATACATCATATATGCATCAGTGGGGTTTGGTCTCATCACTTGTGCGTCTTCAAAATCAAACAAAGGACCTATTCTGCATGAATTATATTCCAGCATGTAGCATGTCACAACATTTCTAGTTGCCACCTACCTCTAAGTTGTCTTGCTTATACAGTTTTTTATTGATATGGGAAGGAAAGGGGGAAAGGAAGGAAAGTCACAAGAACATTGCACTCATTTAAATTATAATAGCTTAATTACCCTAACTGCACAGAGATGTACCATGTACTTTTAAGTAAATGTTTCATTTTCACTGTTCAACAGTTTTTCTTGTATTGTTGTGATTAACCACTCAGAAATTGTAAAAAGAAAGAAAAATAATTTGCTCCACTAAAAACGTTAAATAATTGCGCAATTCTTTTGTGGATTTCATAATTTGTTGAATGGCAAGTTGAAACATACTGGGAAGCCACTTGAAATAACCGTTTCAAATATATATAGAAGCAGGGCACAGCACACTTTCAGCACATACTGCAACCTCTTTAAGGCCAAAAGGAAATAAATTGCACTTGATTAACCCATGGCAACCCCATTTTCTCTTATGGGGGACTGCAGCTGGAACATCTTGCTGGCGATGGTCCCCTCTTTGTCAGATCGGACATGCTTTCATTAAACAGTGACCCCCCCAGGGTGACCCAGGGGTCACTCTGCCCTCCCAGTCATCCACATCCACAAAAAGAGATAACAAGCCTTCTATAGGTACTCATAGACACAAGCTCAGCTAGCCTACGGATGGGGGCCCCAGGCAACAATAATCAATGAGATACTGTTGGGCAAAGAACCGCCTTCATCTATCAAACCAAATAATGGAATTTTGTGAAGCCCAGCAACAATTTTTTATTTGTATTTATTTCACCGGATTTTGTTGTTGTTTATTTTAAATAATAATAATAATACTCTTACCCAGATTTAGATGAGTTATTTAATTCCAAATTCATCATTGTGCGTCCAGAAGGGGAGTTCACTGGGTTAGCATTTGCTTTGCTGCTTCCATTGACTTACAGTAGCCTAGCTGCTGTTCATGTATACACTTTTATACACTTTTAATTACTTTCCAAAGATTTCAAATGTGTTCTGAATAGTCACTTATTCAAAACGAGTGCCAGTAACAACACAACTAGATTGTTGTTTGTCTACAAACACGGATAATTCGACACTATTTTCGGCGCAGTGATTATTAGGCTACCTGTGATGCTGCTTCTATCATCAGCTGCTTTTGACTAGACAGTCTACGCGGAGGGTAACCTAGTGTTTTCAAGCTCAGTGATGCTAATAATCACAGCGCCAAAAATAGTGCTGTGCATTAGCAACTCGATATCCTGTACAACCAAGCATTGAACAATGAGACGGCACGATGTTCTCCACATAATCCACAGGTCGTCAAATATAAAATACAAAACTCGAAACAAAAGTAGCCGAGCTTATATCTGCCTCTCGCGACGCTCTCAGTATTGCCATTACTAAACTACTATTTTTTGTAGTATTAGCAAAACCAAACCACAGCTTGCTCACAAAGATTATGGTCTGGCATTTGTACTGTGAAGACGAGGATTACAGTGTCTGCGGCAGCTACAGACCAGTCCATCATACGATACAAACCCACCAGCTGTTGTGGAAGCGGGACCTGGCACAATCAACTGTTACAGAGCACTGATATATTATAATAAGGCGAACAGGATTGAAGAAGGTCAGCAAATGTGTTTTGAAGACTTTATTATTATTGAAATGCAAATACAGATATGCATATACTTGTCATATTGTCATTTTGTTTTGTGAGTACAGTTCGACTTGGGACACTATGATCACACTATGGGCCTGATTTACTAAGATCCCAAATAAAGAGTACAAAATTGCATGTGCATTGCAACATATTGCATGTTTTGCGGGTGATCAACTAAGGATAATTGCGTTAATAACAACAGGTGCAAACAGCAGTATTGCGGGTGCAGGTTTTGCGTGTTTTAGTGGTTTCCGCCATGGAGAGTTTGGACGGAAAGCAGAAAGGGACAGCAAGCGCAAAATGCGCAAGCGCTATGTCTGAATTATTTTTACTTCTGTCATTCCAAAAACGTTAACACAAGTGACAAAAACCCTTTCTCTACGTATTCTTCCATTGTGCCTATGTCTCCTCCTTGCCACAATAACAGCAGCCATCTGTGCGCAATGCTGGACTGATTAACACCTTCCTTAAAAACGTATTACACAAGCGCCGCAATTACTTTCAGGTTTGGTAAATCCCATTGCATGGCTGAATTAACCTATTTGCATTTTCTCCTCCCAGTATTTTGCGCACTAGGGCAGAAACGCCCCATATTGCATATTCATTAAGGACATTGCATGTGGTGTTGCGCATTTAAAAGACGCAATCCTCAGCGCGCACCGTTAGTAGATCAGCTTGCACATTTGTTTGTGGGTGATATCAAGTTTGCACACGTTTTTACACGTGCAAATCTTTAGTAAATCAGGCCCAATGAGTTCATAAAACATGGCTTGTGCTGGTGGAACGTCACAGCCACTAATGTTGGCTAAGCGAACTGAGGAAAAATGCTGTTGTTATCCTTATGTGTAAAAACATTCATCCTTCAGATTAATTATTTTGAGAAGTTAGCAGGTGCACATATTTAACATTTAATCTCATCTTTCCCTAAAATAATAATGAAAAAGAAGGTGTGCAATTTTAAAGCCGTTTCCTACCCTTGGTTTTGACCCTGTGGGTCAATTAAGCAACATCAAACAGAATATCTAAACCCCTTTGGACTGCTTCATTAATTCATGTCTGTTTCCAGATTCCCCTTTTTGATGAAACGAAGAGAAGACACAATTTGCCAGCCACCCAGATACCCAGAATGAATGCTGAAAAAACCATGTCCCAGTTGACATGGTGTAACAGGGCACTATTAGCCTCAGTCCAAGATTACATTTCCCTGACTGAGAAAAGGAAGACTTGTGTGAAGTTTAGTGGTTACTTGGTATATGGCTGATGGGTGAGGAGGACGAGTGCACGTCCTGGCAATACTCTGAGGAGATGATGCCGGGGGGCTGGAGTGAAAGGTAGCACATGTCATGAGACCAATTTTGAGGGAGTGTCAGTAAACCTGCTTTGGAGGTCAACTCCTGCCTCCTGTCCCAAAAAGGCGGGTGTAACAAAATAGCAAACCAGAAAGTTCATATGTTAACATGAAGTAAAAATGTACTTTTATTTATTGACAATTAAATCAAATTTTTTGGTATGTAAAGAAATGTTTTAACATTTGAATTAATTCTAAATCAACATGGAATTACCTTAGTTTCCTGTAAAACAAAATTGTGATTAGTTTAATCACAATTTAAATTGGTTTCAGTAGCTGTTTTGGTTTCAGTAGCTGTTATTGTTAGGAGAAACTCAAAATGTGCTACCTGGTGTATATTGAATATTTGTATATTCACAGAATGGGAATGATTATTTAGTGAATGGGACCGACATGTGCCAAGAGCAATGAAGCTTTCTAATGAATACCAGTGAACCAATGAACTGACTCCTATATTCTTGGGACAATCACTTAGTTCACTACTTGCATGAGTGGCCAAGTCACATCTCAGTAGTTCAGTAACATTATAAGAGTCGACTGAAACAGAAATGGAGCGATGGTGGGAGAGAAAAAAATCAGTAAGCTATCAAATTATTTTTTTACAAGTCCAGTAACAAAGCATTTTGGCGACTACGAAGGAGTTATCTTTGTGGTATGTGACTTGTGGTCCTTCTTCACGTGGGGAGAGAGAGAGAAGTGTGTCATATGTGTGTGTCCTTGCCAATCAAGCAAAAAGTCATGTAAGAGGTAAGATGGGTAGAGAAAGAAAATGAGATGTCTACATTACCAAAATATGTTTGTGTTTGTTTTTCAACTCTGTTTCTGGTGACCACAGATGCGTTTCTGTCAGAAATCACTCATGTCATAGATTTAACCATTTATTGCATGAAATGGTAATACATTTAGTTGGCGGTATGGTTCCACTCTTTTAGGGTGCTCCCTGCAGTAGGATTTAAATCATGACGTACAAATGTCAGCTACAGCAGACCAACATTTGACAACAAGGAGCACTATACAATCCCCCCATGGGGTACATCAGATACCTCAACCCATTGTGTAGGTTACATACAATACAGAGCAGAACCAAAGCAGGTGGAGGCTGGGGTGGTGGTGGGTGAAATCCAGCTCAGAACAAACTCGCAGAGAGAGTGTGTGTGAGATGGAAGGTCTTAAATATACCGCCTATCTGTGTACGTGCGTTTGATTGGACAGTGTTGACTGTCAGCTGATAGGCAGCGCATGACTAGAGTGTCCCGCCAGAACTAGCTACGCCCATTATCGGTTGTGTTACTGTACGTGACTTGCATTTATCTTTCTCACAATTAGTTTTTGTTGTGAGTCGCATGGTACAGAAATGGTAACATAATGTAAATGGGCTACTAAGTGCAATGCTTGTTGCAAGTAAAAGTTGGAAGTAAATCTTCTAAAGGTTTGTTCCAAGTTTGGTGAACGAGGTTATAATTTGCATTAGGTTTATACAAATGTATACAATTTAACATGAAGTCTACCTGGTTGTAGTGAATGCTCTTCATTGAAAATGAATAGCATTTTGAGAGTTAATAAATTGTCATACTTATCATCATATTCCTAAAATAGTGATGTAATCATAAGCAGTGATGGCCTTTGGACAAACGTTAAGTAATTGAGTTAGCACTGCTTTGTGAATCTTGGCCTTGCACTGAAATGAAAGATGACAATGCCAAATATCCCAAATATTTCTTAATGAAACCCAAATATCCCAGCAACCTTCTAAAAATGGAGTAACCATTAAACAAAACATACAAACACACACACACACAAACACACATGCACAGTGAGTGTAACTCATGCCTATTGCAAATTCTATGTTTGCCCCATATATGTTGCTGGGAAAGCTAAATATGAGGGCACATGGGGTTACATTATTCAGTAAATGTATGTTAACCCATTTCACTTCAATTTTGCATAATATCAGCGATTTCACAGTTAAGGCTTATACATATTAGTACTTATGGATCTGTGGGTGGCACCTTCACTGAATTCACTCAGACACAGACATGCTCTAGATTATATATCTACATTCAGCTATTCTTTTATCTCCAGGAAAACTCATATACAAATGCTATTAAAAATGCTCTAATAAAATGCTATAATATTGGTTTCCTCAATAAAATAATATAATCAAGAATAATTATCCAAGTTGTCATCCAAGCTCATCTCTCTGGTGTTTTTGGCAGCCATGGTGCCTTCTAGAAGTTGTTCAACTGCAACCAACAGCAGCACATGTTTTGCCCTTGCAAGTTACTGAGGGGAATTAGCACAAAAGCGGCATACCATGGAGTGAAAAAAAAACAAAGTTTGCCCCACATAGTAGCAATTATAAAGAACTTCTATTAAGATTGACACTTGAGCTTGACGTTAATTTCTGCAATGACATGCTTGAATGACGACATGATGGCAATGTGGGATAAACAGCAGATGTCTGGACAGATGTTCTTTTTCCATCAAAAAGTATGTACTGTATCTGTGTGAATTTGAGGATGCATTTGAGAGTTCCAACAATGTCACCTGTTTGTGTGTCTACTATTTTTTAATTATCTCTGCAGATAATTAACAACGAGAAACAAAATGTCTATAATGATTCAGTTTACAATGATAATTGTAGGTTCACCATATGCCAGTTTGACCTAAGGAGTAAACAAGTACCAAGCACTGTTGTTGGTCTGAAGTCACTGAAAATACAACATTTGATCATCTTTAGAAAAAACATAGGCTGTAGTTCTGATGAATTCTAGAAGTTGGAGGCAGTGTGCATTGAAACTACCTTTTTAGGAACTTTAACTAGAAGAATTTCAAGAAGAATGGACTTCGTACTCATTATATCGCTAATAAATCTGTGTAGTTTACTAAGAATATTTTTAGCAAAAGCACAGCATTTGTAATTCATTGAAGTAGCCATTTGTGTAAATTGCATCATGCACTGTGTTAATGAAATTAAGGGGGGAAATCAAAACTCTCTATGCCTCTGCTAAGATGCTAATTGTGGATAATTAGCATCAACCTGGGAGTAGGTAATGGGGGTCTTTCTGTGTGGGTGGTAATATGTTGTCCAGCTTATTAAGTGTTCCGTCTCTCTCCTACGTGACATTCACCTTTTACTGAGGGGGTGTTATTAGTATGCCTCTCTCTTCAGTTTGATCTCTTACACATTTGAACACAACATTGCTTTTACCACAAGTCATTTAGAACCTATTTTTGGTACACATTTTCTTTGGAGCGAATGTGATGATATATCTAGTTTATTAGATCTAGATTATTTACTAAATAATATATACATGGTAGTCATAAATGTATGTAATGCTGTTTTTACCCCCCCAAAATTGTAGCTCAACATCAAATATATAAAACGGTCTAGAAAAGATTTTAGCCAAATCCATTGAATAATATTTATTTATATGTATTTATCATTTTTTATTGACCCTGTTATTATCTTGCATCCAATAGACATTATGTGCTTTCAGGGCTACCGTGATAGGATAAATGGACAGCAGAGCGCCGGTATATTTGCATATTCATAGTATGCATGATACGGGGCTGCAGGAGTAGCTCTTAATGGACCCCAAAAGATCTGTCTCAAATGAGAGGTGTCACAACATCAATAGGTGAATTTACAGCAGCTTGTTTAGTTATTAGGTATCATTGATTTTGTAGTCCAAATTTGCACCGCAGTCATTTCCATTCCATCTCTCTCTCATTCCCTCTCCATGTCTCTCTTTCATTGTCAGTCTCTCTCTCTGCACCCTTTTCCTCATTCTTTTGTCTTTTTTCTTCTTTCCTTTTAGCATTCTCAACAGTGCGCAACCAGCCTCCATCCCTTAATACAGATACAATATGCTGCTATTGATTCAGTGCATATGAACTGCTGACAAGGCTGTACTGCACTGTTCTGAGCAGTGGAGTAAGACAAGGTTGCAGTTCTCTCCAACTTTGATCTAGACATGAACATAAGAAACTTGCTCTGAGTTATTAGCAGCCCAGCATGGGATAGAGTTGGAGCATTGATAGGGCACCACAGAATGTGGATGCGTTTAAAAAAGGCCTAAAAACCTCCCTTTGTAACAGGGCCTTCTCTTAATTGTGTATTGTTCTATGCTTTTGCACTTGTTTTTATGCCACTTTGTAGGCCTTTTTTCACCTACTTTTACCTTCTTTTTTTAATCTCTGTGGTACTTTGGGATTTTCTCTAAATTAAAGGTTTTTACAAATATTACAAATAAAATGTATTATTATTATTATTATTATTAAATTAGCTATTTTACAATTAAATTCATATGAATACGTTGAATTTGAATTATGATGATGGTATCATCAGTGTGATATGTAATTTTTTAGATTCATCGTAAAATATTACAAGTAAAAATACATTTTGGGAAGAAATTATACAACTATACATCAAACTATACAGAAAAATAAAATACATCGCCATACAACATTGTTTGAGCCAAACATGTAGTACCAAATAATCATAGATACATTGTAGTAATACCTACTTGTATTGAGACAAACTAAATCCATACCACATTCAATGCTCAAGAAGCAATTTAAAGCAAAGAAGGCTTCCACTTTGATACTATCGGTTGTCTTCCTGAGAGTACATTTGTACACTGCACACCCAATGAACCATTCCTCATGCCAAACTAGCCATACATGATACACACATTTGCTAAAAATGCCCTGCTTTGTCTACCAGTCACAACCTTGGCAGTGTCTAGCAACAACAGTGCCACGATGTGTGTCCTGCGGTGGCCCCAAGCCTACACTATCGCTGATTTAGAAAGGACATCTCCTCCCTTGTTTGTCATTCTGTTTTTAATTACTGTCTTTTAATGGGTTATTAATTCTGCCATCTTGTGATAACAGTGCCAAGATGTGATACTGAGCTCATTAGCATGCAAATGTGTGGCGCTTGAGATTGGAATGCACTAGAGCTGTCTCGTATTCGAGATGTGACGAGACTACGGGGGGG
>OMKN01081276.1:6628-18201 GCA_900302345.1 Melanonus zugmayeri
GCCTTTTAAAACCCCCCCCCCCCCCCCCATCAGGCTCCTGGACTCAATTGACCACTTCAAAAACCAGCTCAAAACCCATCTATTCACCCTTGCATACACATAACCCTCTCTACACACTATATAAAAAAATAAAATGTATTTATTATAAAGAAACCAGATTTGTACATTCAGATTTCAGACGGTACTACAAAATGGTGACGACCCAAATAGTGTACCACCTATGCTCTTCATAGAGCGGTGACTCTGTACTGTCTGACTCAACACTAATCGGATTTCTTTCCAAGTGCTATGCAGGGCAGCACGTTTCACTCCCTCGCATCTGACTTTGCGGTCTTGTCCTGGGTGACCATGATGCCATTAGGCTTGCAGTGCTCTGCATATCATTTTGGGTTTTCAGTGGAGAACATTTCTTTACATTTCAAATTACTCGTGTGTGCATACACAATGACATGTCAACCATCTACATTGTTTTCATGGCATAAATCCCGTGTTCACATTTCCAGACATGTTGGAGACCTGGGAAACGTTACCGCCGGAGCAGATAACATTGCCAACATCGACATCACGGACAAGATGCTCACCCTAAGTGGGCCATTGTCCATCATTGGCAGAACCATGGTGGTAAGGATGACTCGAAAGTCTACACATGGGACTAGTGGCACTAGTGTGATATTGGTATATTAAACATGGTGTTGCATTGTTAACTTGGGGGTGGGATTGGAATTGTATTAGCCTTGTGAAGCCAGTTGAAATCTCGCAAGCTCACCTCCGGTTTTGCCTCGATATTATTCTGGAACCACATGACACCAGCAGGTGTCGTGTGGTTGGCCTAACTGGCCAACTGAACTTTGTCGTTGGCTCCAATCAGTGAACCTCAGCAAGTGATGTAGACTATGACGACACCGAGCAGTGCTGTCTTGATTAATATAATATTTATGCTGCTTTGGTATTAGTTTTATTTGAACGCAATTTTTAACTTGGCTGAAAAATGGTATAGGTATCTGGCAGGTTGGTTGACTGACAAACAGCTTCGCAAATATGGTCTGGCTGTTTTTGAAGTTGGAACATTTGAATTGTATACAAAGAAATGGAAATGTTGGAATTGTAACAAACATACAAGAATGTTGGTTTTCAACCTTTTTTTCTTCTTGTAGATCCACGAGAAGGCTGACGATCTTGGCAAAGGTGGCAACGAAGAGAGTCTGAAAACTGGCAACGCCGGAGGACGTATGGCATGTGGAGTGATCGGCATCACTGGCTGAACTGTGCTTTGTTCGCTAGCACCAATGGCACTGAAACCTCCACCCCTTCCCCTGTACTTTCCACTTAGAAAGACCAACATGACAATTTGATGTGACTTATTGTTAAAACCCGATACGGTCTTTATTTGGCCAGCCTAGAAAAGAAAGCACTGGATGGTGTCTGCTTTACATTGTCCCATATTGGACAGTTGTATAAATGCGTGTTAGTATGTGTGTTTGCCCATCAGGTTTGTTCTAAAAGAAAATTGGTAATGCATTGAGAAGTTGTGTAATCTATTTACAGTTGCTTAATAAATTATCCTTGTCCTGGATTAATTGTTTTGTTCTCATTAAAAGAATAATATTGTGTTGCATGACCATTTTCTAATGAAGATCGAATTAATGTATGAAGGTTTGTCTTTTGGTTACAAATTCTTAGGACCCCTGATTGGTTATTAAAATTCAAAGTGTGAATATTTCTCCAATGGTTCAATGATGTAAATACGTGTTTCAATCTTTATCCGCTAAATGCACGAAGTTTAAAGTTGAATTGTTGGTTTTATGTATGGATGAATCTGGGCAGACCAGTTCATGTGGGCGATGGTGTTAAACCTGGTTATATCCGCTAGAGGTCGCTGTTATATAGGTTAAATGCCCGATTTATAAAACTTCCACTACACGTTTTTTTTTCCAAAGTATGAATCCGTAACACGGCTGCTACCAGTTTATAGAAAGCCCTATTAGAGTCAAACAGACCTTTGATAAATATGAATCCTGTCATTGATACTAAAGTAAGTAATATACGGCTGCATTCGTACAGAGTATGCTATAATAGCCTGACTAGCCGGCGTTTGAAACAATACTTCCATCCAACATTCATTGAAATTGTCCAATGTCATGTTCATACATGACCAGGCTTAGAAAAGCCATTTTGGGTCAAACTACTAAAATATAAATGGAACGTTTTGATGAGAAAATCTGGATTGGAATTGGAATAGATGTGCGCTACACGTGCTATTCATCTCAGCCATGATATTAGACGAGACAGCTGTGGCCCGCGTTTGCCAATAGGCTACACACTCAGGCCTTTACACACACCCTTGTCCACAGATGGCCAGTGTATGTCTTCTGAAATGACATGGGCGTACTCCACAAGCACTCTTCACGGGAATGGCGGAAGCCCCCCGTGTGAGATGACTGAGTGGTTCTCCTGGGCGTCTGGGGGGCTCTTCAGAAGGAGAACCTCAGGGAACCATCCGCAGGCAAGCCACAGAGTAGCAGCACAGATTACATTTTCAGCATTAAAGACATGCAGTAAAATCATTGAATGGCTGAGTACTAAGTTTGCAAAGGGGATTTGTGTTAATTTCTTTCAAATCTGTTCTGGAGGTGGACTGTACCCTAACAGTGTTGAGGTTGATATATCTTGTAAAAAAACATGTTTTTTCCTCCCCCCTCAGGTATGATGTCTTCCTGCTGCTGAGAAACCTTATGCGATGCTATTGAGACCAGTAGGCCTACTTCATATGCTGACAAAAAAGTTAGTATAAGACATAGCTTACCTCTTTCTATGGCTCTGATGTATCTCAGGGTAGACCGGCTGTAAAAGCGGGTATAAATTGTGTGTGTGTGTGTGTGTGTGAGTGAGTGAGTGGAAGGAGATGAATAATAGAGATCAATGGTACTGGCGGAAAGAGGAAAGAAACCCATAAAGACACAATGGCGCTAAGAAGCCTGCAATGGAACACATACAACAGATGAACTGAATGACAGAAACTGTAGGCTAATGTCCCTGAATTTGACTTCTGACCTGCAATTGTAATTTGGAAATTCCAGAATTTATTTAAAATACAGCTATTATGAAAATAAATGTTTCATCTAGTTTCAGCATGAGTTGGCTTAGATGTTATTTTGTTGCTGTCAAAAAAAAGCAAGTCATAGCAGATAGCTAATCATTATTAACCACCCTACTACGGCAGGTAGTAGGCTGGTTAACATGGCTGTTAATAAAATGGACTGTTAAATTTCTTTTCATGTATGTTTTTTCGACTGGTTGAAGAAAATGAATGAAGTAATTAATTGAACCGGAAAAAATATCCAGGAAGCGATCCAGGAAGTCCTTGCAGGTGCGGTTTCCACCAGTGCACCATTTCTTTGGACTACTCCCAAATAAGCCAGTCTCACAGGCCACGTTCACACTGCTTTTATGTCATACCAGTGCCATATGTCGTGCACGTGCGTGTGTGTGTGTTGATCTGTTGATGCATCTGCCAGTAATAATTGCACACATGCAGTCACTTGTTCTAGGTGGTGGCACTAACACTAATGATGTAGGTGTTCAGTTTACAGGATGACTCAAAAGTGGAGTTTCTTGTTTAATAGCCAAGTTACGTAAGTGGCCAGAAGTGTGTTTCACTGAGATTCCACACATATTAGTCATTTGTGTATGATGCGCTTTCTGGATTTATCTTTATAGGCACATGGTCTGTAATTTTCTTCACACAATTACGTCTCTGCCGTTTTGTGACTGGAGGACGTGCTCGTTTGTTTAATCTTGGCAAGAGCGTGTTGATATGCGGCTCTAGAGGTTGTACCTTTGGGCAGGTGTTCCACTCTACGCACCAGAGCATAACTGACTAAAACCAGTGTAGTCACATATCTTGGGGTATCTTCCCAATACCCAACCCCCTCGGGGCTGCAGACCGTGTTTGGCACCCTGGACAGGCTTTTGCTTGTCTAACAGCTGCCTGCTTCACAGCAGGGCACCTAGGCACCCTTTGATTTAATGTGTAATTATCTGCTTCTCAAGGTTGATCATCTATGCCTGTTTTAGATTAGGACGGGAGGATAATCTGTTCAATGTGCTTATTATCCTTTTGTTATTTTAACAATAGCTTATGACTTTAATGGATGTTAAGTTGAAGTCATCATGTGCTTGTTCAGTGTGCCAGACCCACATGTTGAATATGACATAACTGACCTTCCTCTAGTATCAACAGGGAATGTCCACCTCCCAGTACACTGTTGACTGGTGTGTTTTAGAGACTAGGAGCCACAGGTCAGGGGTGAGGTACCATAAAGGGGTCCCCTGCCGTGAGACATGAGACAGTACAGAGACTAATCACTAGTACTAGCCCGTGTGAGCTAACCTCCGACCTCCTCTGTGCTCTTACCTCATGTGACCAAAAGGTTTTTCCTATTCCCAATAAGTTGGGGGTCTTTATTTTAGTCATCTTTACTATTCCCCTCCTGTCTCAGTTCTTCCTGTCTCTGTTCTGATATCCTTTCTGATATGGCAAATTCATGGATGTTCATCAAAAAAGCAGTAGAGGAGACAGAAGAAATGGTAACAAATGATTTGAAGCTTAAAAATGTGTACTAGTTAAACATATAGATGACAGACAAAACAGTGAGGGGTTGCTGCATGACCATACGCTAGAGCTATTATTATAAAAGTGCACTTTGAGAACAGGTTAGTGGATAGTCGCCTGGAGATGATGTTCTCTGGAATGAGGGCATCGGCCTGGTTTGTGACATCAACATCTGATCTGCTAGCAAGGATTCAATATGACTGTAAAATATACAATAGGCAGACACCCAATGCTTTCCATCATCCATTAACTTATCAGCCTCATAGAAAATGCATGCCTTTGATGTACACAAAATCTGTCTAAACTCAACACACTGCTAGTTTTATTTAGCCATTTTACAACAATGGTATCTCAGCCAGTCTAATACTATTTATATATATATATGTGAAAGATTCAACTTCCACCATGGGGAAAACAGGCGAGGATGCTGGAGGCAGGTTCAGAGTCTTTATTTCAATACATGGGTGACACCGAGTGCCAAACCAAGAACCGTTCTCTGCCCGACTGAAAACACATACAGGAAAAACAAAGTCTCTGATCGGGGACCAGTTTCTGTCGCTGTCGATCGTACAGTCCAAACAAAAGGAGTCAGTGGTACAGGTAAGCATGGTGGCTTTCTCTCTGGTTTCGGGAACCAGTCTCACTGTGGGCACAACAGAACAATGATTATTAAATAGCCTAAACAATCACTGATCACCCACAGCTGCGTCCAACCCGGGAAAGCCGCCCCGCCTCCCTCGTTTTACACACTGACGCCAAACCACGCCCCCTCCTCCACCACAATATATATCTCCAATAAAATTTGACAAGACAAATCAATTATGTTGTATTGTACATAGCAGTGTGTCACCTTTTCCTTCTTTCCCTCTCTCCAGCAAAATGCAGACTGGCATAGCCGTGTAGTTCAAAAATAATGTTTTTCAACTCCCCCTCCACCGTCATGTCTGACCTCCTTTGGCCCTGTTTTACTTCCAGGTCACTCGGGTCCCCTGGCCAGACCATTTTAGCTGTTTATTTGTCCCATGGGGTCCCCTAAAGCAAAAGGGGTGATCATGCTTTTACTGTTTTTGCTCCAAAAGATGTGGAACAGCTTGTCCCTCTACATTAGTGATAAAAGAATAGTTAGAATAATCAGTGGAAATCTCACGTTTTGTCTGTGGCTTTCTATTGGCATTCTATTGAGAGCATGAGTTTTAGTTTCTTTATTACCGTATCTTATGTTACGTTTTTTATGGTCACGGTGCATTGTTCTATTCTAACCCTAACCCTGACCCTAACCCTGCTTTCTAGTGAGGCTTTATAAATAAATAGGATCTATGTAGATCACAGCTTATAAGAGGCTGAATTACAACCGTTTCATGTGTGTGAGAATATTTTGTCCAGAAACTATTTACCAGGATGCATTAGACGTGGTTAAGTTTATGTATTAGATTAAGGATGGTTAAATGTAGGTATACAGTTTGAAATAGTTACACTCCAGTTAGAGATGGTTGGTAAAAGTTTGGTGTCACAGGCAACACATCATGTTCATAATCACCAGAACAGCCCATCTCATTCTACCTGTGCGTGTGTGTGTGTGTGTGTGCACGTGTGCGTATGCCATGTGTCTGTACACACGTACATGTGAGTGCATGTGCATCAGTGTGTGTGCGTGTGTGTGTGTCTGTTTTATTACAGTGCTCTCCTCGAATGTGTGTGACATGTGGTGTTCAGGTGTGAAAGACTGTGTATGTCCCTACCAGATCTGAAGACCACCACACACTCCTCCCGTTGTAGCGGAGAGAGAGAGAGAGAGACGCCTAGGGGAGGAGGATAACAGAGAGAGAGGATGAACTGAAAAATAAATGGGTGCCACAACCATCATCTCGCAGAGAATGGACATTCTAGAATGTCCATGGCCAGACTAGAAAGAATGTGAGTTGTTTTCTCTTTCTTTCTCTAACCTGTCTCCCTGTGGCGTCTGTCTCTGCAAAACATCTGCCATTCACGCTGGGGTTGCGAAAGACACATCTCTCCTAAAAAAAATGATCCTACTTTTGGCTGTTCTCGTCCCTCTGCCACGCTGTCTGAATAGATCGCTGTCAGAAATGTACGTTTTATATGCGCATATTTTGCATTCTTTTCGATCAGCGACGCAGCATTATACGTTTCAAACCGCATTTTGTTAAATGATTCATCAAAACCCATTTTTCGAGGTTGAAGTGTGTTCAGAGATTTTTGCTTTTCTTTCTATATATTAAGATCCTATTATTTAAATGTAGTCAAAATGATCAAAAAGGCAATTTGACACTGCTGTTTATTCAGCATGAACCCATCGACATGTGTGAGTGTGTGATTATCTCAAATTAAAACCCAATGCCACTTGTTTCAACAGGCTGCAAGCTATTTGTTCTATGTACCAGCTGTACCCTTGATTATTAATGAATCAATGTATTTCAATTTGAAAACTTTTACCGCCTCCATTTTCTTTCGAAACCGGAAGAGCCATACATACATATCATTTATTTTTGCACATGCTTTTCACTTAACTATTAATAATCTAAAGCACTACATTTTACATATTGTTTAAATGAATTATATACAGAAAAAGCGTATTGGCCATTACAATAACTTGATTCATCTTCATTTTTATGCAGACATCACACCCTTGGCCTGCCTCATGGAACACCTTCATCACAGAGAACACCATGAGAGACAATGATGAAGTGAAGGTGAGTGTGAAAGCGTATGTGTGTGTGTGTGTGTGTGTGTGGTTCTGCGTGTAGGTCTATCTTTGAAGTGTAAATGTGTCATAGCTTAGATACAGAGTGATGAAACCCTAATAGGCAAGTGACAGTGAATGTGTGTGTGTGTGTGTGTGTGTGTGCCATTCTGTGCACACTCTGATGGCTACATTGACACCCATTAGCAGGATCAATAGCGTGCCATTGGCTGACTGTGAAGTCAGTTCCATGCTCGGGTAGCACGTCGATGTTTGATGAGTTCAAGCACACAACACATGGTCATGAGATGTCCCTCTCTTCATAAACAATCTACACACACACACACACGCGCACATACACGCGCACACACCAAACACACACACAACATTTCCTCCAACATAATTCTGTTACTGGATCATTTTGTGTAATGTTTTGCTAAACAAGCACCGCTGTATGTCCCAATGGGAAATACAGTTAAATAAATTAATACATTTAAATAGGAATTGAATATAGCAGTTATAATAATACAGAGTAGCATCTCCTAAATGAATAATAGTAATACAAAAGAAGGAAGAATGAGAGAAATAATAAGAATAAGAGCTAATATTACTACTAACTTTTAAAGCACTGAATGGGTTGGGCCTGGAATACATCTCAGACATGTTCACAGTGTACAAACCGAGCAGGGTTCTGAGATCCATCGACTCAGGCCGGCTAGTAGAGCCCGGAGTCCGCACTAAACATGATGAAGCAGCTTTCAGCCGATATCGGGTAACTGGAATAAACTGAAAACATTTCTCTTTTCTTGTGCCTACGACTAAACACGTCTGTGACCTCGACGTGGGCGGTCATATCCCCTTCTCAACTCAACTCACTGGGAGAAACAAACACCTGCCACCTCCCCCCCAAATCATTTTTTTTTTTGCTTGTCTCCCCAAGCCAAACCTTTCTCCAACCAGGTAAGCTGAGAGAATTTCCCTGATTAAAGGATTCTCTCTCTGTCTCTCCCTCTCCGTCTGTCTCTCTCTGTCTGTCTCTGTCTCTCTGTCTCTTAGTCTTCCAGTCATTTGCAGGTTCAAACAAGTGAACGTAGAGTGACAGGAGTTTTGGAAGCGCCCTCCCTTGTGGAAGAGCTGACTGGGAGAGCGCTGGGCTGGCGTTGGCTTGGCGTTGAGAATGAGATAAGCTCCGCAATGCAGTCGGGTGGAGTTATGAATACATTGGAGCGTGTACGTGCACGCCTTCACGTGCATGTGCACGAGGTGAATGTACAGACACACACACCCAAACACACCCAAGTAACTGCATTTCACGTTGATCTTTTTTTGTATGTTATGGTTTAACATACAAAACATACATGAGACTTACACATTTTGTGTAAGTCTCAACCGTGTGTGTGTGTGTGTGTGTGCATGAGCGAGTGAGCGAGTGAGTGAGCGACTCGGTGGGTGGGATGTGCTAAATTCTTCCATTTAGCCAGATTACTTCTCGAGTCGCTCCTCTGGGATCAGCCTGTCATCCTCAAGTTGAATACTATACCTCCTGATGCCTTAATCCCTACTCTCTCTCTCTCTCTCATCCTCCCTATCTCTCTCTCTCTCATCCTCCCTATCTCTCTCTCTCGATCTCTCTCTCCCTCTGTCTCTTTCATCCTCCCTATCTCTCTCTCTCTCATCCTCCCTCCCTATCTATCTCTCGCTCTCATCCTCCCTCCCTATCTCTATCTCTCTCCCATCCCCCCTCTCCCCATTCAGTTCAGTCTTTTTTTACCCCCAGTCTCTTCATCGCACTCAACCTCTGAACCCCATCTTCCATTTCCCCCCCCTCTCTCCCCCGCTTCCTCTGTTCTTTGTCAGATCTCTTTGTGCTCAGCTGGAGTGGCTGAAGTCCACAATAAACACCACTGGTTATGCTATAGGCTCCATGCTAATATTAAACAGAACTGGTTATGCTATAGGCTCCATTCTAATATTAAACAGAACTGGTTATGCTATAGGCTCCATTCTAATATTAAACAGAACTGGTTATGCTATAGGCTCCATTCTAATATTAAACAGAACTGGTTATGCTATAGGCTCCATTCTAATATTAAACAGAACTGGTTATGCTATAGGCTCCATTCTAATATTAAACAGAACTGGTTATGCTATAGGCTCCATTCTAATATTAAACAGAACTGGTTATGCTAAAGGCTCCAACATAATAATAATAATAATAACTTTGAATATGAATTCTGAATGTGTGTGTGTGTGTGTGTGTGCATGCATGCGTGCGCACGTGTGTGTGTGTGTGTGCGCTTGGGCTTCAAGCTGTGCATTGGAGACATTGAGTGATGTAATAGGACAAGCACAAGCGACATACTTGGCGTAGTCTGATTCTGTCTGTACCGTTTGACCTAGAAACATCTCATATTCATCAAATCAGTCAAGAGGCCATGAACGTGCGTGTGTGTGAGCACGTGCACGTGTACATGTGTGTGGTTGTGTTTGTGCATCTATAGAACAGATATAAAGAGGGACGTCTGTGGATTGTATTTTTGTGAAAGTTTACAATATTGATTAGAGAGGCATAGAGAGAGAGTGTGTGTGTGTGTGAGAGAGAGAGAGTGAGTGTATGAGAGAGAGAGAGAGAGGCATAGAGAGAGTGTGTGTGTGTGTGTGTGTGAGAGAGAGAGATAGTGAGAGAGAGAGAGAGAGTGTGTGTGTGAGAGAGAGAGTGTGTGTGTGTGTGTGAGAGAGAGAGAGTATGAGAGAGAAAGTGTGTGTGTGTGTGTGTGAGAGAGAGTGTATGAGAGAGAGTGAGTGTACGAGAGAGAGCGAGAGAGAGAAAGTGTGTATGTGTGTGTGTGTCTAGAGATTGTGATTTTGATGATTTGATGTACGTATATCAAAATCCTGGAATATCGTTTTCCTTTTCCTATTTTATGTGTGTGTGAGTGTGTGAATGTCATGTGTGTATGTGTGTGTGCAGATGCATGAGGACGATGCAGGGTCACTGGGCCGCGTTACTGATGGTAATGAGTGGAGGATATGCAGAGTGTGTTCATGGGTCTGTGACGAGGTCAGGAGGCGGCAGGGTTGCGTGCCACTATCTGAGCTGACTAGAAGTGACGCTCACTCACTCACTCGTACACGCACGCACACACCTCTCTCACACACACACACGCACACACACAAAATAGGAAAAGGAAAACGATATTCCAGGATTTTGATATACATGTTGGAAAATCACAATCTCTAAAATAAGAGTTTGAAATAAGAGTCTGAAGAAGTAGGGCTAGAGAGGACTGAGAATCAAATGAATTAAATAACTAAATCTGTCTGTAATAAGGGGCATGAGAGTTTTAACAGTTTGAAACCTAAACCTTGTGACCGTTCTGAATGTAATGTTTGTGATGTGGGCTGGTGCCAACAGACAAGTCTCTTGTGTCTTTAACGTTTAAACATAGTGTGTGTGCTGTCTGAGCGGATGGTCACCTCAATAAACTGTCTGACAGAGTGTGTGTGTATGTGTGTGTGTGTATGTTTGTGTGTGTGTAAGTCTGGTGGTAAGCATGCTCAGTGTAATTTTCTGGGAACTGGAGGCACAGGAGAAGCTTTGTGTAGCAAACCTAATGATTTGGTCTAAATGACGGATTCTCGTACTGATTACGCTGCCACGCCACGATGGCATGTTTATGCTGCGGCGATCGCACACACTGCTTCCTGTTGTGCATGTCCGTGTGTATGTACGTTCGGACGATTGGCTTAGAAAGCGGCTCACGGTTCACCCCTGCTCGAATCAACCGCTTTTGGTCCTGTGTGAGGCAGGTTACAGACTTTGTGAAAAACCGACAGACTTATAGACTTTGCCAAATTAATGTGGTGACTCTTTGTCCTTGTTGTGACTGTGATAACCTTAGGTAAGGTATCCCCTCCTCCCTCCTCCACCGTCCCCCTCCCCCCACATGCATATTCATCAGAACTATTATAGCTTTGGGCTATTGTTGATGTTTGACCTTGCAATCTGAGGACAAAAATATCCTGGCCCATTGCTCACTGTTATCATCAATTAGAGTTTAAATGAATATGTTCAGTGTCTGTCTTTAATAGGTATGAATAATGAAAATGTGTGTGTGTGTATGTGCTTGAGATTCTGCAAGTGTGCGTATTTGTACGTGTGTGTGTGTGTACATGTAAGTGTACGTGCGTGTGTGTGCATGCATGTGTGTGAAAAGCCGCAACTCAGGAGCGCATCGTCCACCTGTGCCTGCAGGGTTG
>OMKN01081281.1:16906-29130 GCA_900302345.1 Melanonus zugmayeri
TTTATCTGCTGGTGTCACCGTGGTGTTTGGTCGCCATATTTGTTTGCATGTCACATATAATTATGCAGCGCAAACAGTGCTCTCAAACAATAACACACACACACACACACATACACTAAAACTCATAATCACACACTCACATATAAGATGTAGACACACACACACACACACACACACACACTAACATGCCCCAGTTTAGGTCCGACAAGAGATTGTTTACTTTGGCCAACTTTAATGAGTTGCATTTGATCTTCGACTACAAACTGTGTGTGTGTGTGTGTGTGTGAGTAAATTATGTCCAGAATGCTAAGCAATGATTGGGGACGGGGAGGAGGAGAAGAGAAGATAGAAAAGGAGGAGGAGAGAAGAAGAAGGAAGAGAAGGAGGATGGGGAGGAAGATGAGGAAAAAGAGGAGGAGGAGAAGAAGGTGGTGCAGAAAGAGGAAGTAGAGGAGGAGGAAGAGGAAAAGGAGGAGGAAGAGGAGGAGGCGATGATTATAGCAACTTCATCCCCAAGTCTCCTTTAAATAATAAGACCTTAAGAAATAAGAAAAAACCTTTTTATTCCAAATAAAAAGCAATTTTTTTTACTGGGCAGACAATCGGGCTTCAAACTTAAAAGCACTCAGAAGCATGTTCTGTACTTGGAGACTTTTGTGCTTATTCTGGCCCTGCCTCCCATCAGCCCCTGCAGCCCAGAGCACTTGGTTTGTCCTTTTTTTTACATGTCGCCTTGAACTCACAATCCCCTCGCTCCTCTCTTTCACTTATCTCTGCCACTCTTATTTCAGCGCTAACGCCGCTAACACCGCTAACGCCGCACTGGGTGCCATTTTCCTACTTTAACCCTGTAGGCATCCTTGAGCAAGATGCCCTTACCTGCTCCTTAATGACATAAAAAAAACTGTATCTTAACAAAACATCTTCTAAAACGACTAAACACACAACACACTCCTCTCCACCTACCAAGCAGTATGACGACACACAGCAGGATGGCGACCAGGGCGCCGGTGCTCAGGCCGGCCGACGTCAGGAAGGCCTCGCCCTGGCAGGTGCGGGCACGCCCGTGGCCACGGCACGGGCACACACGCAGAGTGAGGGTGCTGGTGCCGCTGAGGGTGGGCTCCCCACCGTCCCACACCACCACGGCCAGGCGGTACAGCTCCTGGGTCAGGTGGCTGAAGCGCCGGCGACGCGCCACGATGCTGGCCGTGCTGTCTGGCGGGGGGGACAAGGAGAAGAAGAAATGATGAATACATTCATGAAACCTAATGGGTGCATTTTCTGTATACTTTCACAGTATTGTAAGACACATTGGATAAAAGCATCCAGTGTTTGAGAGAGTTCATGCATCATATTCCTAGCATGGGTTCCTAACCCTGGAATTGTTAATGTCTTGTTCTCTCTGAAAACAGGGAAGAGGCTAGGAGGAAGCTAGAGGTACTTCCCAGTCGAAAAATGTCCTGAATGAAAATAGGAGGAAACTAGGGTAAGGCTAGTGGAAAGCTAGGTGAAAGCTATTGGGAAGGGGATAGGTAGCGAGAAGTGGGTGGGAAGCTGGGGGATAGCTAGGTGGAATATAGTGGCAAGCTACAAGCTAGGAAGAAGCTAGGGGGAAGCTAGGCCTCTACAAGGGTCTAAACATTGGGATCGGACCTCCTATCAGAACCTTTTAGATCAAACTTCCAACTTCAGAGTGTACACCAGTAGTTTCCTTAGCATCAGCTGGCAGTATAGAGTATAGTATCATAAACAACCTTTCCCCATCCAACAATGTGAAAACACCCTCACATGCTGCTGCTGCTGGGTTTTTTTTTGGTTCTTTTTAACACAGCTGCTCCGAGACCTCTCCTCCCACTCCAATCTCTGCTCCCATCTATGAATAATTATAATGATGGACAGTCGGGATGACAACGCACACTTCAGCCTTTATTGAGTCTGACGCCACCGCTATCGGCCAATCAGTGGATCAGTGGATGGGGCGAGAGAGGGAGTGAGGGATGCAAATCACAAGGAAGAGAGATATATACTGTATATATGAGAGAGAGAGAGAAAGAGAGGGATTGAATGAAAGGAAATTGGGGAGGTAGAGAGGGAAGGGAGGGATGTGTGTGCGAATGAGAGAGGAGGATGCAGATAGTGATGTGGATGGATCGAGGTTTGTGTGTTTGTGTGTGTGTGTGTGAGAGTGCATGTTTGTGATTCTGTACCAGTGTTTGAGAATGAGATAATGAAAGCAAAGGGAAATTGCATGTGCACTGGAAATGGTGACCGTGTGTATGTATGTGTACACATGTGTATGTGAGAGTCAGAGGAAGAGGAAGGGAGGAAGAGAGAGAGAGGATGGAGAGAACCCAAGGGGGACAGGTTGCAGAGAGATGAAGAGAAACAAAGAGGATGGAGAGAGATAAAGAGAAACAGAGATAAATCGAGGGGATGGAGAGATAAAGAGAAACAGGGGGAGAGAGAGAGAGGATGGAGAGAAACAGAGAGAGAGAGAGGAAGAGAGAGAAAAAATGGAGAGAGGATAGAGAGATTAAGAAAAACAGAGGGAGAGGGATAAAGGGAAACAGAGAGAGAGAGAGATAAAGATAACTAGACAGAGGGAGAGAGAGAGAGAGAGAGATAAAGAGAAACAGAGGCAGGCAGTGTGGGTCAGGGGGTACTTGGTATTCACAGTCGGAACCTTTCTACTTTCCGAGCAGAAAACCTGTCTGTGCCCCGCGTGACACAACCAAGTCATGCTAATTCCACATCACACCAGCTCTCAGCCAACCATACGTTCCCTCATTTATTAAACTCTCTAGCGGGCGAGCAAGACATCTCCAGCCTGCAGACCAGTAGTTAATAGTAATTTGTACTTATTTTAATATTCCTCCTTTAAATACATTTTACCTTGGTGGTCCGTTGTGCTTCCAAAGTTACCTGCGTCATACTGTTTGCATGTGTGTGTGTGTGTATGTGCGTGTGTACAGTATGTGCATGTGTGTGCATGCGTGTGTGTCTCAAGACAAGTAACACTTCCGTTTCAAAATAGCAGCACTGTGGCAGTTTCTAGTGACTAATGTGACAGCTACAGTTATTCATGTTTCATGTATGATGAATCATAATTCACCTGGGACAGTATGATAACGATTGTATGAAAAAAGAGAAACCTTTCATTGAATGTTGAGTTCATTAAATCTTAATGGCAGTGTTTAAGTGTGCTTAAAAGGCTGCACAGTTTTACATTGTTACATATACGCCTACGCATATAGTATACACTACAGTACACCACACTACACATGGACACACACACACACACACACGTACACGTGTACACACACACACACACACACACACACACACACACATACTCTCTCTCTCACTCTCTCTCACTCTCTCTCTCTCTCTCTCTCTCTTACCTGGTTAATTAACACGTGCACTCACACACACACACACAGAGTCAAAGCTACCAGGTCCGTGGAACAGCAATACAAACCACTCATAGGCAGATTTTTGTACTTTTCCTAAAGCATTAGTGGGCTAAGTATCCCATGTAACTTATATCTTCTAACGTATATTACTTCTGATTTCCCCCTCCCTCCCAACTTCCTCACCTTCATCTCCTACTAATTAAATGAAGAGAGCTTTTACTGTGGTTGATGGAAACGTTCTTGACATCAAATTTAGAGAAACGGAATACAGCGTTCTTTTGAATCCCTCCACACTTCTCTTCATCCTCTCTCTCTCTCTCTCTCCCTCTCAAAATGAATCTGGGAAATAATTGCTCCAATAGCAACCTATTAATATGCGTTTTAGCACTATTTTCCATTTCCTTTTTAGAATACCAGCATGTTTGTGACAGAGCTTGTCATTGGGAAGGACGTATTGCAGCATGACTAAAAGCTTTCATAATGCAGACAGCTATGCTACACCAAATTGTACTTTTAGATTAAAATTTTCACAGATCCTGGTCTTGTCAACATTAAATGTTCCCCCTGCGTGTGGTGCAGTCAGCTATCTTCTGTTTTCAGCTTTCTATCTGTTTAGTAAATTAACCTCTTCAGGACAATTTGTAGTTTTTCATTGTGTGTGTGAAAATGAAAATACATTTAATATGTATTAACATGTATTTTGATTTGAGTTTCAGTTACATGCTATCGTTGTCTATGTGTATCATATTGATTAAAAAATAAAAGTGTAACAGCCCATGCTCACAAAAAAACAACCACATCCATTCCCTAACATTATATTTATAGTAATAGACATATACATTATATAATTATACTACTGTCGCTGTTGTACTGGACTGTTTTGGGGGGGAAGTGTCAAAGGAACACAGTTATTTTTACTGACTTGAAGGAACCGAGCGGCATTGTTCGATGTCAAACAACGAACAATGCCGCTCAGGGCCTTCAAGTCAGTTGGAATCCACTTAAGCTTCTGCAGGGAGATCAAGCGCCTGACAGTTTAGTCAGGCCAGCGCTAAATGACCTCACTTTTTCCTTTTATTGGTTAGCTAAACATTAATAAAGTGGTATTAAAGCATTAAAATGTGCCCCAATCATTGACTCTGGGATGATACATTGGGACATTTAGGCAGATTTTTTTGGTGTGGAAGAAGATTAATTTAGCTGTTAAGACACTAGCCACAGCCTACCGTTAATGAGAGAGCGTTTATTAGCCTGCGGCCAGCTAGCTGATTATCGACTCGACACTCACTCTGTGTATTCCACACAATCATACGATTTGTGGTTTGTGTATAATTCACAGGGAGTTTTAATCCTCACGGATCTAATTTAAAAGAAAACACAAAAAACACAAAGAAAGAAAGAATGTGTGAAGCACTCTTCCTGTGCAACAAACATAAATTAACTTTACCTCCACTGAGGACTCAGATATGGATAGACAGACAGATGGACAGACCGATGGGCAGACAGATGCGGAGACGGACCTGTGACGCAGACAGACGGACCCATGGGCCAGACAGACAGGCTGATAGACAGACCGACAGAAAGCTGGACAGACAGACAGACAGACAGACAGACAGAGAGATGGATAGACAGAAAGAAAGACAGACAAACACAAAAACCTATGACACAGACAGACCCAGTACACAGACACACACCCATGAGTCAGATATGTGGCACAGACAAAGTATTTTTGGGGTGACACTTCTGAGGGTGACTCAGAAGTGAACAACCAAAAAAAAGCAGTGTAGCTTTAAAACGCTCTCTGCCCACTTTGCACAAATCCACGTTTTTCGTACCCCTGCTAACCATTTCAGATAACAGACATGAGGGAAGTCAGCTCCATAATTTGGAGTATGAAGTATGACTGGCAGGGACGCTAATTACACTTCCTGCATAGCGACGACTCAACGGCTTCAAATCCAACATGGCTGATTAACTGACATTTAACTAACATTAAAAAGGTCCATTATTATATACGTCCCATATAGAGGAGGATAGGGAAAATACATTGATTAATGTATGCACGTCGGGTTTGTTTAGAGATCATAGCCCTCTCCTTCCCTCTCCCCGTCAACGATTTAATAATTGCCTATTCAGACGTGAACATTGCCACAATGTGACAGACATCAAGATCAAAGTGTTGCGCTCTACTTCCAGGCGGTTTACGACAGACAGTCGAGTCAAATCCTTCAAAAAGCACTTTCAACACAACGAAAGCATGCCACAAAGAGCTTCTTTTCACACCGTTGTGGACCAGAAACATCTCTGTTTGTTGTTTTTTCCATTTTAAGTGTCATCTCGGATGGCTTTTAATGTTGTATTGGAAGAATTTGACCTGATTTCACTGATGCAGCACCCTGAAGTCACTTGCCACGTGAGAAGTTATCTGAAAATAGGATAGGATAGTCTAGTATCTGAAACATTCTGGGTTCGATACCCAATGTCCGCAGTCCTTCTTGTAGGCTTCCTTGAGCAATATGCCCTTACCCCTACCTGCTCATTAATGACCAGGTGGGGGTCTAAAATTCACTGAGTCACTTCAGATACAGCGACTGCTAAATGTGTAAACGGGGGTGTACCACAACAAGAGGACAGGCCAACCCTCTTATAAAGAGTGCTGCTTTTGATTATTTATTTATTTTCTCATGAGTGAGCACATAACTAATCTTAGGTCAGCCCTAACCTCTACCTATTCCTTAATGACATGCATCAAAAAATAAAAATCACTGCAAGTCGCTTTGAATAAAAGCCTAAAATATCAACTAGCAGAACCATGAGCCCTGTACCAAGCAATGACTGTTGCCAAACCGACCAAGGCAGAAGGCCTTTAATCGGAAGAGACGGGGAAAAAAAAAGCGGCGATATCAGTCCCCGGATTTTAAATGAGATAAAAGCTTTTCAGGGAATCACAGTTTTACACTACATAAAAGCTTTTCACTGAATCAGGGCGGAGTTGGTTGCAAAGCAGACCAAAATAAGCCCCAATAAATAAAACGATCCATGTGCTTTTAGTCAAATTATCGTATTTTTATAACGAACACATGGTAACATGGCGACGGCAAGATGTGTTAAAAACAAAAGTTAAACCGTAATATCACCTTGTCTGAGGATTAAAAGCTAAAAATCCCTTTTTTCGTTCAGTCAGACACAAACCAAAAGACCAAAGGCAACACATGCAAAGCCTGATACTTTAGTCATTATTCCCAAAATGTAACCAAGGCAGAAAGGAGGTCAGAGTTAGATGTGTGTGTGTGTGTGTGTGTGTGTGTGTGTGTTGGATTTCCTTACAGTCGCACACCAGCAGAGAGAGAGAGACGAGGGTATTAAACCCTGGCACAGACTCACTGCTGTCAGTCTGTCGCAGCAAAAAAAGAAAAAAAGAAAAAGGCCAATGAAAGGAAGAAGCTTAATTGAGAGAAGAAGAGCTTAGTTTCATTATCACAAGACACAAGTCTGCAGTATTGTGCACTGTCCCACTCTCACTCTCTAACCCGTCTGGTGTAAACACAGCAGATATCTTGTGAAGAAACTTGGGAAAACGCACACAACAGTGAACTTCTTTTGAAACGTAGGGACCGGAGGGGTTTTAATCTTTTAACTTGTTGGGTGTTGATAATGCAGTGGCTCAAATTGAAAGCAGTGGAATCTTTAACAATGCCGTCCATGGGTTAAAAGTGTGTCACAGCAAGTTTCATATTTTTAAATCAAGCCTGATAGTGCTGGAGAGAGATACCGGCCATGTTTGTGGTGGATATGAATTTTGCATGAGGCGAGACCTGGGGAGTGTCCCCTGCCCTGTGTTTAAAAGAGTTATCTTGGTGGCGGCTTGGACGCTTAACTCACTAGTGTGCAATCTGCGTAGGGCAATACGCCTCTTAAGCGACCCGGGTTCGATTCCGACATGCGGCCCCATGCTTCGTGTCATAACTGTCCTCTCCATAAAGGCTAAATATATACTACACTATTAAAATTAGAGCTTCTTGAATATTTCATATATATAATACAATATTTCATTCTGACCGAATATATCTCACCCTAAAATGAGAGTACATCAAAACTAAGCACGTAATTTTTATGAATATTATTTTTTCTTGATTTTCTTCATTATTATTTAATTTTATTTCATTTTGTTATTTATCAAGAGCACACGCATGCACACACACATGCAGGCACATGTGAACACGCATGCACACATACACTTTTATCCTTTACTACATTCTGTATTTTTATTCCCCCTTTTCATGGGAATCTGTTGTACTTTTTTGCATGTATATAACAAAAATGTACAATTAAAATATGTCAAAAATAAAGAAAGAAAGAAAGAAAGAAAACATCGCGTTCACTCTCAACACTGTGTTGTACTCATTCTTGTGCAAAAGGTGTCTTCATTTTTTAATTTTAAAACCCCCACTCCCATCATCTGCACCCCCTGGGGAGCTGAGAGAGGTTTGATTATTATTATTTTATTTCCATGTCATGTCGTAATTGGTCCGTCCCACATGGGATTATGTGACATGGAGTGTGTGTCGCACAAAACAACAGACTGTGGGAAGGGCCCTACCAGGGGGTATGAAAGAAAGAAACCTAAAATGAAATGAGGCATTAGTCTCTCCACGATTCCCCCAATTTAGCAATCCATTCACCGCTCCAAAGCACTTCCGGAAAAATATTCGTCTGCCAAAATGTAAAAGAATAAATAACAAAATACGCTGAAAAATAGGCTGACTAGTGCACTGTTATTGCGAGTATTGCTCTTACTGCTGAGCTGACCTGTTTTTCCCGTACAACACATTTCATTGTACCGTTGACCCTGAAACCAGAAACTGAAACCAGAACTTACCCGAACTAGTGATTGTACGTGAATACCCCATTGAAGGAGAAATCCACAATGACAGTTAAATGGAAACATTTTTACTGTTCTGTAATGAAAAATATCCACCCATTAATGACGTGGTCTAATGTCAGAATGTTAATGTGTTTCTCATAGTAAAAGCTCTAGATTAAAAGGAGGACCTAAAAGCACTTCATTTAAGTCCCCTTGTGTTTACGATTAAGCTCGTCTTTATGAACCCTCAGCAGTTACAATGGGCCTTATTCACCCAGCAGCCACCTTGGTTCCATCAATACACTTCCTGAACTGTCCACCTCACCCCATCAAACCTCAATTAAGTACCTGATCTCACCGCCTGACAGCCGCCAGCCTGCCTACCAGCCAGCACCTCATCATCATGGATGTCATCATTCTTTGAACTGAAAACCTCACCCATCACACCATAATTATTTCTGTCCTGTTGTATTGCATAGTGTCTTAATGTGTTGTCTTAGTGTGTTTTAGTACACTGCTGCAACCATGACTGGATGCCTGGGCTAAACCCTAATTGCCTGACGGCTACCGGCATGTCCATAAGCAAGCACCAACACAAAATCATTCATTAATTTCCTTATATTGTTTTAAAATTGATCGTTTTGTATTACTATGTATGTCAATTATAGTAGTAGGTATAGGGGGGAACAAGTGAATTCCATTGTTCCCCCCACTAAGCTAGATGAATAAGGCCCATACCCATTAAATATCTTAATAACCTGTGTGATTTGTGTACCGCCCAGTATCCACATACATGACACCATGCTTGCATGTGATGTAGTTAAGAGGTGAAAATAGGTGGCCTATATAATAAATAACAAGCAACGAGCACTCAAAACTACAAAACACCAAAACTACCTTTCAGAATTGCACTCAAATAAAGTAGCTTGACTGTAAAAGCTCTGGCTGTGATGTAGTGGTCAATACGAACCCTATTTTGAACAGAGAGCTCAGAGAGAGACACAAAGGTAGTCAGTATACTTTCTCAACGAATGCTCTCCAGATTGTGTGGACCACAGCAGATTGAGGCTAGTGTAGTGGTTAGGGTGTTTGACTCCTAGCCAAAAAGGGTCTGGGTTCAAATCCCAATGGCCACTTTATTTGTAGGTATCCTTGAGTAAGATGACCAAACACCCCTACCTGCTCATTAATGAATAAATTAAAATATCTGCAAGTTGTTTTTAATAAAAGCATCTGCTAGGCTACTAGAATGGACTTCAGGATATGCCGTTTCGGTCTCCGCACTACCGATATCTCAAAGATGAATCACTGAGCGGGCGTAACCGGCCTCCCAACAACAAAGATGTTGCTGTTGGGCAATTTGGGCACTCAACTTGCCTTACTGTGTTTTGGGGGTGAGAGAAAGCTTATCTTTGAAGTGTGAAAATCCACATGTGTGTTTTGACTCAGCCATCTGGGTCTGCTAATTAGCCAATCTCCCTGACTAAGTGCATGGATGAAGCAAAACCAAAAACAACAAACCATTGCAGAGCCTAATTTCCTTGTGTAAATACAACCCGGTTCAACTTTTAATCCGTTTCACCTTCCACCACATGTCGGCCTTTGCTCTGATTAATTGAAACGTGTACGCCCACCCGTGCGAGGGTTAAAACGTGCGATAGTGCTACTACTGCACGACTATCAGTGCTTCGACGGTGGACCGACCCTGCGAGGACACCCCAACCCAGCTCCGCCTATTTCCACGCCCGCCTATTTCAACGATTATTTGAGTGGTGTGCTGAAGTATTTTGTGGCTTTTTGTTTTGAGAATAGGCCTACACGGCTAACTTAGACATTAGACTGACAGACATTAGTTAATCTCAAGCTGAGTCTTGCATTTCTAACATGTATCTATGTATTTATCAAGTCACATATCAGTTACGATCAGAACTATAAGTCACGCGATGTACTGATGTATTCACGTCCTTTTTCAACAAGCTATTTTGTTTTGCAAGCGAATATCGTCAAACTGAAATCACCACACTGCGCTTATATCTAAACCTTTATTAACCTTTTTAATTAGGCCTATAGTTATAGGAATGACCAATAATAACAAATCAAGCTGTTGAGAACTCCATACTCTGCGTGCATTGCGATGCGTCTCAGACACAAGAACGCAGTTATTGTATTTAGTGTTAGGCCTATATATTGTACAATTTGAGACATATTTGTTTGAGAGACATTTAATATATTTGGTATAGGCCTACTTAATATAGGCATATTGTGTATAATATATGCAGACAGAACACAGTTATATTTCACATTGATGCTATCATGACTGCCGTCGCCTTCGTGGGCGGGCAGTCTTTTTTATCTCGCACTGGTGTGGGCTCGCTTCTTTTTTTTTCCCCGCACTGACCGGCACTCGCGTCCTTTGTCCTGGGAGCCGTTTTTCGCGCGCCAGGGTGCATCTGAACTAAAAGTGTAGGTAAAGGTGTTGTTAAAGCGTCATTAAAGTTTGGTAGAGGTTTGGGTTGTGTAGTTACCTTACCATGATGTAACTCCAAATATTGGCAAGATATCTTTAATAGTTGCTCCATAGGTTCAAACAGATAATCCAAAATAGTGTGTTTTTCTCTCCCCCATTGACTTACATTGCACGACGAAACAGGTGTAAAAGTTACACCTTTAGCACACAAACAAATGCCAACAAAGCGGATTCTGCCAATGTGTAAAATACCAACATTTTTTGGAAATAAAAAACTTAATTTGTCAACTTCGTGTTGATTTTACTATTTAATTAGGAATAGTAGTTAGTTTCCGAGACCGAATCACAGTGTTTGTTGTTAAGACCGATAGGCTAAGGAAATAAACAAAAAACACGCCTATTGGTTGAGAGACGGTTTACGTATTCAGTAAATCTACGGTGAGGGGATGAAGGAAATAGTACTTTTACCAATCATTGTAAACAGATGAAAAAAAATGCTGAACCGGGTTTTGTTATTTTATACATTGGCAGAATCCGCTTTGTTCACGTTCGTTTGTGTGCCAAAAGTGTGACTTTGAGACCTGTTTTGCCGTGCAATGTAAGTAAAAAAAACACTATTTTGGATTATCCATCACACATCTGGGTTGGACAATCCCATGTGTGATGTCACTATAGGGTTGATTTTCAAAGGTCTTGTCAAGGCAAATCCACATCACAGCTGGGGTGAAATAGGAGCCCTTCAAGGACCACTTTGATGAATACAAAAAGCGTTGCACTCTGTGCCATTCGACGCAAAGCAGTACACAGACGAGAGATCCCAGGAAAAATCTTTCACAGGATCCTGTAGGATCTTTAAAGATCCACCTAGGATCCTAATTAGTAGCAAGATCCTGATTAGGATCCTGAAGATTGCTTAGGAATTGAATCCTGTTCAAGATTTTAAGTAAGAATTCCTGCACATGCAGGATTGTAAGATTCCCTGGTTAAAATGTTGATTAGGATATTTTAGGATCCTGTTTGCTGGGTCTTGCCAGGATTAGTCCATGAGCCAAGAAACCAAAATGTTTTGACTTGCTGGACATCTCTAGTTCACATTTTGGCATGATAACCATTGCAGACTGGCAGCTTAGTGAGTAGTTAGTAGTTACCAGTTAGTAATTTAACATACATATCATATTTTTAAGGTGAATCAATTATTATTAACATAGTAGATATCTGGGTACAAGGGAAAATGTACATTGCATGGATTTAGCATCCTGGGTAGTCACCAAGCCCTATAATACCGAAAATGCAGTAGGCTCGATTCTCAGGTTTCTGCTCTAGGGGTCCATATAACACATGATAACTACCACTAAGCTGCCAGTCTGCAAAGGTTATCATACCAATAAATAATGTGGACATATATAGGAAGAAAAAAATAGCTACAAGAATTTGCCCACCCATTTGAGCCCGATCAGTGACCTGGCTCATGGACTAT
>OMKN01081282.1:0-11344 GCA_900302345.1 Melanonus zugmayeri
GTTGTGTAATTTACACTAATTAGGCTCTTGTTGTTGTGGGGCTGCTTGGGGGTCACAAGCCGTGTTTCCTGAATACGAGCAGGATGTGAGGAGGGTGTTTTCTGTGTCTGAGCTGTTATGACCAGCATGTCTCCTGCTCAAACGGGGCAATTGTCTCTCTCTCTCTCTCTCTGCTCTTTTTATCTCTCCATGTGCCTCTCTTTTTTGGTCTTTCTTTCCCTCTCGTCTTGTCACTCTCCTTTATTCTCTCTCTCTATATGAGGGTTGTAGAGTGATGCGTTTCTAACGTTATTATATTTCCTGCCAAATGTTGTCAACAGAAGTCACAAAACCAAGATCAAACCTGTAGAACAATCTTGACACACACACACACACACACACACACACATCTCCATATCTCCCTAAGAAAAGCATTTTGACAATTTTGCTCCTTCGTGAATGTGATTTGAAATGCGTTGAAAAAGATCAACAGAGTGTTTTCAATTTCTAATATTTCCATCTGTCTGCCGGTTCAGGGGGGATGACAGTGGACTTGCATCATCTTACTTACACACACACACACACACACATAGTCTTCTGTGGGTTTTCATGTAGATTCTGACTCGAGGCGATGGCTGTCTGAAGGGAGCAGTAGAAAGCCATTTATTCCACCGTGGAGTCCTGCTGTGCTCCGTTTGAGGCCGTGATTGGACCACTGATGGATGTGAATGTTTTTGATTGGACAGCTGATGGATGTGAATGTTTCTGATTGGATGGCTGATTGATGCTTCCATTGCTGCTATGGATCGCATTTATTTAATACATTTCATGTTTTTTTCATTTGTTTTTTTGTTTACTCTTTTTCCAACTCATGAGCAAGTGGTCTTCCTTGTGGCGTCGCTTTTGGTTTGTTTGATTAGGGGATACCAGACCATCTTTTTTGTTCGTTCTCTGGGATATTGCGACAATAATTCAATAGTTCTTGAAAAGCAACACAATGGTCTTGTTTACACAAGCGTTTTGAATCTCTGTTCAAATCGCGATTTGAAAGCGGTTGTGAGATTGCGACGAGAGTTGTAGACAGAGTTGTGGCCGTTGTCAAAACCACGGAGGTGGTGTACGTTACATTCAATCTAGATTGACGAGAGATAGGTTGTCATCTAGACCGTCAACCAATGTAAAGCAAGGGGGCGTCATATGCAAATGTGTCTACTTTTCTTACGTTTCTTACATTTCTGTTATTAAACGGCGTTATCCAAAGCAGTGTAAACTGGTGCACCACAGTTGCTACGTCCCCGCCCATTCTGTGAGATTGTGAAAACGGTTGTGAGCATGCTGTGCCTTTTGTGTAAACAGATTAGTTTTTTTAATCTAAAAACGAAAAAGTTCAAAAATGGTTGTAGAATCTACGTATTTCTCTTTTGTTATTTTGAAGCTCATTGTGTTTATTAATTCCAATGACTGCTGGAGTTCGAACAGGCTGGTCTAATTTAGTAAAATGGTTGTCGTACCGTTCCTGCAGGGTTTTCATAAAACTTCTCTCCTACTGTTCTCTGCATTGTTACTTTGGGAAGCATTTAAACAGCAGCAGTCTGATTAAATTAATTTGGTGAGAAAAAGTAATCATTTCTGTAAGCAAAAAAGGTCCATTGTCTGGGAAAATAAACAAGTCAAAATTTGTTGAAAAGTAAACGGTGAACTCTCCTTGATACCGTTTACTTCTGCCAGCTTAACGCTGCACCAAAATGGAAATACTGTGTGACTAATGAAAAAAAATTACTTCAATATCAAATATTGGTGTTCACAAAAAGCATGGTTTAGATTTGGTTTAGCATGGTTTAGGTGTGCTTTGTTGGTTGGATAAATGCTTGGTCCACAAGTGATCCGGTCCAACCCACCTGAACAACCTCAAATGTACTAAGAAGAATATGTTGGACCATATGTACACCTGGTTAGATCCGTAAATCTGTAAAGCTGTAATGTTGGTAAAAGGTTTTCTCAAATATAGGTTGAATCATTATACAACCAGCATAAGCATATTCAATGTATTATTTTATTATTGTCTTATTATGAACATACTTTATTTACCTGGGAATGTCTGACACTAAGGTTCTCCTTGGTTTATCAATAATGGGTAATCCAAAATATGTGCAGCACAAGTGATTAGAAAAACAGAAGGCTGCAGCAAAACAAACACTCACTGGAAGGACATGTTGTTTGAGTTGATTTATTCATTGAAAAAAAATACCGTTGTTTTTGTTGGGCTATGTGGGCAGCCATCGGTAAATGTTTAAATAGAAAGGAGATGGAGCAACATGTAGCAGGTGACATCACCGTGAGCCGTCTAGCAGCAGCACTCGCTCCTCATTGTGCTGTAGCCGTAACTCAATTTCCACAAACATCGTCATCTCACACGCACACAGCGGCACTTCACAACGCATTCACTTCCATTTGCTCTTTTTTATTTTGTATTCCTAAAACGTGTGTGTGACATTGTATTATTTTTTTTATTTCCATTTGATTCTCCTTCATCTGTTTCCAGCACACGATGGATGGCTGAGCGCCTAAGCTCTTCCTTTTGAAAGGCAGAAACATTCTATATTGCTCCATGTAGAGTCGGCCTGCAATTGCACTTGTATTAATACCAAATCAATAGTGAGCTATACTGCTTCATGCTGCAATCACAACCCACCGGCTCTCTCCTAGATGCCGTGCTTTATGAGAACACTTTGTGTGTGTGTGTGTGTGTGTGTATGTGTGTGTGTGCGCGCAGTACTTCCTCTGCTCTGCTCATTTTATCCGGCATCATACATCATTGGCCCTCTCCCCCCCTCCTCTTCCTCTTCCTCTTCCTCTTCCTCCTCCTCCTCCTCGGTCCACCTCTAGTTATTTCCACTCACTTAAACCTTGCTCTCTCCTTGGGGCCTGGCGCTCCTCTCCGGCTCACTGTTAAAAATCTATCCTTCCTTTGATCCTTTTTCTCCTTCTTCTTACTCTCTTGGTCCTCTATCATTCTCAACGCTCCCCTCTCCCCATCCCCCTCTATCTCTTTCCTTCCATTATAGTTCATCACTACCACTTCACCTGCCTTCTCTTCACTCATTCACACGTTGTGGTGTTTTTCCATCTCTTTCTCTGTCCCCCTCTCCCTCGGTTATCGACCCTGCTTTTTGTTTCTCTTTGGCTGTGTATTTTTTCTCTGTCAGACCATGTTGGTTGTGTGGGGCGATGTGGTGGAAAGGTTGGGGTGCACAGCCCATAATTTCCCAGGGGCCCAATAGCAACTGCAGGCCTGTCTTCCACATCACGGGGGAGCGCTTAGGAAGAGGGAAGCGTCCACGGTGCACATATTTCTGAGGAGAGGGATGGCTGTGGATCTCAGCCTTCACTCAGCATGTTATTCAATTCACACCCCTAGAGTTGGCGATATGTATTGATTAGAAAAGCAGCCGTATTGAACTGTATGCCTAATGAATAAATAGATTTCTCCGCTGAGAAATAATCAAACTCACTGATATGTATGCTATGCTGTGATTGATGCAGACCCTGACTCCAGCCAAAGTTACGTTTATGCATATGCCAAGCGTATGGTTAATATTAGTTACATTTATGTGTTGCTTGCATTAGCAATACTGTTTATTTCATTGGTAATTAATGAATGAAAGCTGAACATTCTAAACCATGTAAACTAACCATGGAGTAATTAATGATGGCTGTATGCAAGCTCTACGCTAGTGGAACTATGTGGTAATATCACATTATAGTATGTGTGCTAATTATTTCACAGAAGAATCTGTTGATTAGAACAATTTAATGACGGCCAATAAATTGCAGCGAGGCAATGGAGGCAGTAGTATGTCAGTTTGATTTAACAGGGAGACGCGAGTTTACTACAGAACCCATCGGTAAATGTGATCACACCCACAAACATATTTAGCATCAATCACAACCAAACATGTCAGTGTCTGTAACTGGATCAATCTGCACTGATCTACATGATCCAACTCTATCTAAATGTAATGGGCCTGTTAGCCTACATATAGGGGGCAGTATAGTCTAGTGGTTCTGGGTTCGATCCCCAATGTCCACAGAGCAAGATGCCCTAACCCCTACCTGCTCTCCAATGATATGCATCTAAAAATGTCACTTTGGATATAACCGTCTGCTAAATAGAAATACAAGATTCTGCTAAATAGTAATACACAATTCTGCTAAATAGTAATACAAGATTCTGCTAAATACACCAGGGCTATTCAACTATGTCATGGCAATTTCCAAATAGGATATTGCGTCTATGGACAGATGAGACTTCTGCACATAATACTTGTAGAATTTAAAGTTATTTAATGGCGCATGCATACACCAGGCACTCCTCCTAGTGAAGAGAGCCCTGATCACAGTGTCACACAGCCTTTTAACCACCCCTCACACAGGAGGGGGTCTCTCCAAACAGAATAACAGTTGCATCACTGAAAATAACTCAACAGACAGGGGACAGGTGATAAGGAAGGAAAGAGCGGGGTCAAAGAGGGGTTCCAACTTACAAGGACTGAAACACATTGACCCTGGTGGGTTATCTAAATTAGGCTCTCGGAGACGAACCAAAAAACCTTGGGAATGGGTAACTTATCTTGAGGATGGACAACAGGAGGTCATTTATGACTTACAGCTGCAAGCTAGGCCCCTATATGTGATGTGGAGATAACAACACTTTTAAATAGTAATAGAAAACAGTTAAATGAAATGAAACACTGTCAAATACAGATTTTTCCAACCACAACTACTTGAATGAAGGCCAGATTATTGTAATTGAAAATGAAGGGGGGCCAGAAAGAATGAAGAGTAATTATCACATTGAAGTGCTTACATGTGAACATAAAGAACAACACTAAAAATACCCTTAATACTGTGCATAAAGAGTGTTTATTCACAATTTGTTTATATAACATACAAAATAGGGCAGTCAGTTCATACATTTCTTAACATTCAGTTGGTACATTAACATTCAACAGAAATGGCCTGATATATAAATACATCAAGCAACAAGTGATCATGTGATTTACATTCAACAGAAATCCAAGCACAACTTCTCAAAAACACTGTCCATCAAAGAATCGTACAATACATCCATGCACAACTCTGCTGCACCGCTGCGGTCTGTTGACTCTTAGACAGCCAACGACATCACCTCTGCTTGTTTTATCCAAAAGGGTTTCCGATACATCTGTTGCAAGAGCTTCGACTCTTCTGATCGTTGTGTCGGACTTGGGTATTTTTCGGATAGACGAAATTATGTTCTTCTTCACCTCAGTCTTTCACTGTTTCAGAATCTGTGAATGGTTTCTTTTTTCTTTTCTTTTTTTAACCAACAATTATTCCATGTAACACGGAGAAAGGCTATGGTGTTGCTCTCTTGTTCTCGATACGACCGGGCCATTGTAGCTACCGTCTGTTGGTAATTCAATTCAATCAAGGGGATTGATTCGACGAGCATCTGAACCCATCGCATATGTTCCATTGAAGTTTGCGTGCTGCAGTGACTTATCAGATTGTATTCATTTGTTACTGCCATAGCCTCGTTGCAGATCAAACATATGGGCTTTGGTCTCACATTGCTAAATAGATATGTCACAGTCCCCTCCTCGTGGAATTGTCATTATTATTCAATTGTCTACCTTTCGCCTTTTCAATGTGGACAACATTTTAGCTCTCGAAACTTTTTGCCACAGCAGAGACAGACGTTGGCGTGCACAGCGAGGGCGGGACAAAGCAGATAAAATGGTAGATAGAATGCTCAGAAACAGCCTTTTTTCCAGGGAAAATGTATTCCGATTTTTCTTTTTTGAGATGCCAGTTGAATAGGCCTGAAATACACAATCCTGCTAAATAGTAATACAAGATTCTGCAAAATAATGGTAATGGCAATGGATACGTTGATTAGGGTCGACTTTTGAAGCACTGTAAATAAAGATGGCTGATGTTACATATTTTTACAATACATTGTAAAAATCTTAAGCTTAAGCAGATGCACTTTTCTAAAAGGTACATTTGATTCTATGAATGGTGTCCTCAAAGGTTTTATGCGGAGGTGTCCTCGTGTTAGGTTCCATCTCTTCTCCCTGGCGTCCAATAGCAGAGCCTCTGGCTTGTTATGCCACAACATATCATTCATACGTCCTGTCCATCTCTGTGGTACAGAAGCACCTACGTGGACTTCACCAAGAACTATGGAGCAGTGGTATGAATAAGGAGCATATGTATTGAATTTTAATATCCACGGAGCAGCAATTTGGCAGAATTAGCCATTAATGAAATGTATATGAGGCATTATTCAGCAACCTTGATTGTGTGACATTCATTAGTAATTCAAGCAGAAGACATTCATTTGAGGCATTGGGTATGAGACGTGTAGGCATTGGGAGTGAAATGAAGGGAGGTGTGATGAATAGGGTGTTGTATTCATTTTTAGAAGGATATCCATTAGTATTGTTGCTGTAGGCACTGCATCAGCAACCAAGACACTAAACAAATGCATGTTCTTTCAGGTGGGTACCTAGGTAAAAAAAACATACCGTGCTGCTTTGGAAACACGGCGAGTAGTTCTGTGTAAGTTTAGAAACATCCTCCGTGCTCAGAGCGGTAAGGAGGCTCTGCTTCTCTTTGATGTTTTCCATCTATACAAAGTTGTGGCTCCCCTCGAGTCGGTGAGACGCCTTCATCCGTGTTAATACAACATCTTGTACAGCCTGAGTACACTCTTGCCCTCCCCTGTGGCACTCTACCATGTCTGTAATGTATTCTGCCTCTATGTATCTATCTGTCTATCTGTCTGTCTCTCTCTCTCTCTCTCTCTCTCTCTCTCTCTCTCTCTCTCCCCCACACTTCATACTGAGGCCTTCCAGGGCTGAAGGCAGCATGGCGTGGGAGGGAAGGAACAAAGCCACCATTATGTTTTTGGAGAGGCTCTCGACGTGCTGTTGTGTGGTGTTGCCGTGGTGCCGAGATGGGCCACAGACAATTAGAAGAGGGCACTTGTTCATGCTGAGGGGTTTGAATCCTGCCCGGGGTCCGCCCTCGCTAGCTACTTCTCCTGTTGGTTATTAGGATTAATAACACAATACGCTCAGAGAGAAGCCGTGCTCGCAAATTATGAGGCTGGGGAACTTGTAAACATGTTTGACCAATTTCACACTTCATGATATTTAGTTTATGAGATATTATATTTAGTTTATCTTCCTCTCTTTCCTGTGTCGCGTGTTGTTGAAGGTGAACAATGTCTAAATAAAGGGAAGCATCTACTGTAAAACATTATTAAGATGGAGTTTCTTAGCTCGTGGCTCATGCTCCTCCTCCTCCTCCTCATGTCTTATTTGTTGAGTTCTGTTCAAGCTAACTCAGAAGACTAGAGTCTTTGTTCTAGGTGTTATGGTCTGACAATTGTTTTTTTATTTAGCTTATTCCGGGTATGGTATCATTCTTAATTCTTCCCATTTCCTTCACTATTTCTAATGTAATATTGATGTCTACTGTACCTTACTCTGTCCACCTCGGCTTCTTTTGCAGAATACATTGTTGCCATGGAAACGCACAGTAAATGTTGACGCCAAACTGCTATGTTCCTGTTGGTCAAGACAATGGGTTATTGTCAGCAAAATTGTTACCACTTGAAACTTGAGGATTTGACTTTTTTTTTTGCGTAAGCAATCGTCTACTTTAACTGATCCAGCAGTGTACTTTATGTGACTTAACCTGAACAAATCCAGCAGCACAGGAGAACAAAAGCAGTGTAACATTTGTACTGGTTGCTGCTGTGCTGTTTAATTCACCACACAGACATTATTAATACCAGTCACTGTTTGAAATCAACCGGGTCCAAATTGCATATCAGAGGGGGTGCGTATTTTTCAGAGTTGTTTGAACACTCGGGCAAGAAGGAAAGTTTTCTGTGTTCTGCCTAGGGAAATGTTCATCTATCAAACAAGCGCTTCTCATTTATGTGCGAGATATCCTTTGTAACTGGCTGCTGTGTCAGGATTCAAGGCTATGGTTGTGATGCAAGAGTCCTGTACGTGATTGTCTGGTTGTTTCCTAAAGAGCCGCCACCGCACAGCGTCTCGGGTTGTTTTTCCACAGTTTATGAAAAGGATGTCCAGTCGCCACGGGTTAGGCCATACGTGGTATTCTGTGTTCAGCCTCTCTCTCGCACCTTTTTTAATAAAATAGCTTAATACCCCAGATGGTCTCTTCTCTGATAGACTCATTATGTTCTCTGTGTGACATTTTGCTAGCCGTTTACAATCCCTTGGTTGGGACCAGACCAGCTTAAAGAGCCCCCATTTTACCACCAGGGCACCTGGTGGTAAAATGGGATTAGCCATTACAGGCCATTTTATTTTCATTTGATGTCCACGAGAAGGAGGGGGACATATGGACTGTACCAACTGGTAGACTGGAACGAGGTAACCGGTGGTAGACTGTACCAACTGTTAGGCTGGAAGGAGGGCGTGACCGTGGACTGTACCAACTGGTAGGCTGGAGATGATCCGCCCATCATACATCTGAGTGGACTCTCACAAACATGGATTTTTGATAGGTAAAGCTTGTAATGGCTAATCAACAGCAGAAATCCCTCAGGGTGATGCCATGTGTTTCTTCTCGTACCATGAGCCAGTGTTTTGCATCTGCTGTACATGTTGAGCCACTGACCACAGTGGAGCATTGCTACAGCTCCCTGGTTTCCTTGGAATCGGCCAGCGGACCCCCAAGTCTTCTTGCGCCCGAGTCTTAACAGTCCTCATAAAGGGACAGAAAAGGCCTGGACATTTGTTTTGCCTCGTCTGATTTATCTCACTTTCTCTGCCTTTCGCCGATATTGGTTAAGCTGCTTACCTGCAGAGTAACATGTTGTTGGTGACCTCCTGTAGTCAGTCCAGTGTTCTAGAGAGCAGTGTTTCCCAACGTTTTTTAGTCTCATGTACCCCCACAGCCCACATCCACACCCAACCACATTATAATATTAATATTGTAGTGGACTAGGGACTACTGTTATACTATTATCATTTAGCATCATTATAATAATATTGTAGTGGACTAGGGACTAATATTATACTATTATCATTTAGATTCATTATAATATTAATGTTGTATTGGACTAGGGACTAATATTATACTATTGTCATTTAGCGTCATTATATTAAAGGATAACTTCTGGATTTTTCAACCTGGGCCAAATTTTCCCATCATTTGGGGTCTAACTGAGTAATGTGGACAACAATTGTTGACATTGGTCCAGTATTGAGCGAGAACGCAGCCGCAAAACGTCTCCATTGTGACCCATCGAGGCAATAGTGACAGCAAATGTACATACTAAAAGTGCTTGTTTTTGCCACTGACAGGCTCAGATTGTTATAAGTGTTTGACAACATTATGGAAATGATCCCTACAGAGAAATACAACTTTTTTCTTTACCTTTCGCTTGATCTGGGGTCTGTTTGTTATTGTATCATAACTAACGTATTGTTGCGTTACGTAACCAACGTTGGTTAGACAAAATAACTTTTACTTTACCACAGTGGCTTGACAGTATAAAATCATATGACAGTTGCTCAATTTCTGCACCTATTGCTCTATTGCTATATATTGTTCTTTATTTAGGCTCCTGCTTGTGTTTCTTCTGAATAGGCTTACCTTCACTGGTAAATGATAGTGTGTCTGGCCAGGCTATTTGATCATGACAACAAACAGAGTGAAACTTTACAATGGAGCACCAAAAGTGGGAGCTCTGTGTGCTGTTGAAAGCAGACACGCAAGCTGAATTCAAAACCTTGAATGTGCATTCAAACAGGACGACTGCTTATATTTCGTTAATAAAATATTGGTTTATAACATTTATCGATTTTAACATGTTGAAATACATTGGATGTGAAAATGGGTTAAGAGTGCTGAGCTCGGTCTATCCTATTGGTTGCCCAGCTGTTTAACAGATCCGTCAAATTTGATTAAAAAAAACCCTAACCCTAGCTCTTATGAAAAGAAAAAAAGTACAGATCATCGCAGTACGACTGTTTCGTGTTTAGTGTGCAAGAGGCCATAGATATGAATGTGTTCAACTTTTTACAATGATATGCGTTGTTTACGTCTGTAAAAATTGGACTTGGTGTGCAAAGACGCTATGCTGTAGACGAGCACCAGGAGAAATTAGACACTTGGTAGTCCCTGCTGGTTCTCTACCAACCTTTTGGTTATTCATTACATTATTTTGATACATGTCTCTGGCTGCCACTCCTGGCTCGTAGCAGAGATGGGTTTTTTTTGGCCAACGGAATGAAGAATGGAGGAATTATTCAATTTTCTGTTAAATGACTTGATTGGTATTCTGGGATGGGCTTGTCCTCTAAGTATTCACACAGTTATCCAGCGTAAAAGGTCTTTTTTGGAAATGCGCTTTTAGGTCCCTGCCACCAAAATCCACATGAACACGATTTCTCTACTACATTTAAGTACATTCTGAGGTGAAGTACCATCAGAAAACATTAGAAACATGACGATTGTGTTTTCAGCTGTCTACTCCAATGCAAAAATATGTGGCAAGCCCATTAACCAATAAGGTTCTTTAAACTGTGGCTGACGCTGCTGATTTAAAGGTAATCAAACAAAACAAACCAGTTAACATTTGGCAGTGAAAGGTGTCCAGGTTGTAAAAAGGAAAGAATAAAAGAAGAAACTTTGGCGAAATATTTGTTTTGATCATATCTAGCGTTGGCATCATGGTTAGTGTTAGTATTGCTGTTAGCGTTGCGACTAGCAATCTTTTAATCAATTGATACTACCTCAATTAATTACATTTAGCATACATGGCGAATAATCTGTTGTGTGTTCTTATATATAACAAATCAGATGTGAGTTTAACTGGGGACTTTTTGGGTTGAGCCACTGGCTCAGTGGCTCAACCCACTAGTGCGCTACCCATGTAGGCGATGCGCCTCGTAGCGACCCTGGTTCGATTCCTGCCAGTGGTAATGTGCTACATGTCATCATGTCTCTCTTCACTGTACTGTCCATAAAGGCACAAAAAGCCTATATATTAAAAAAGGAATAGTTAGTCAGTCAGTCAGATAATCATTAATAGTTAGAATAGTCAGTTAGCTAGCTGACCAACTATTGTTGGTCAGCTAGTCAGATAATCAGTTAGTTAGAAATGTGATCAGTCAGTCAGCTAGTCAGATAATCAGTTAGTTAGAATAGTTGGTCAGTCAGTCAGTTCTTTATTCAGTTTGTTTGTTAGTTGGTGTGTTTGTTGGCTAGAGACCCCAACGATTCCCAGCTCACAGCCTCCTTCCAGAAAGGGTGTGTGTGTGTTGGTCCA
>OMKN01081282.1:28913-42037 GCA_900302345.1 Melanonus zugmayeri
ATGAAAAATCCGTCCAGTCTGTTATTTTAATGGCTTACAAATGTCTCAGTTTAGCGTTGAAGGGGTTCTTTAGGGATGGAATGCGATAAAAATGACGCCAATCTTTTTTGTGATTTCTATTCTGACAGCCAACGGCACAAAAATACATTTTGTCCATGTTTTGACTCTCTCCATCTCTTATCTCCCCATGTGAAGAGTTTCACCATCTCATCACCTGGATGGTTTCTCTTGTGCTTTTACAGTTACTTTATAGTTGCATAGATTTGTATGTACAGTACATTATGTATATGGTATGTACATTTGTGTGGGTATAGGCCTATATGCATATTTTTTGTTTATTATTTTTACACTATTTTGTCTTCTATTCTCTATTTTTGCTGTTATTTTTCTATTCTGAGCAGAGATTGTGACAATTTAATTAATGTAATAATAACATTAATATAATAGTATTCTACCACACACACATGTTGCTTAGCGATACCTTGCAGACAGCTTCATTCCAGTCCTGAAATTACTTCTGAGATATATATATATATATATATATATATATATATATATATACACACACACACACACACTTGTGGCTAAGGCCACAAGTGTTCTTAGTTTGTGGCTAAGGCTTCTTAGTTTGTGCTATATTTCATGTGGGACAGAACGCATGTCCAGCTGTGCTTGGATCAAAACATGAGCACATGGTGTCATTTCTGTCTCTTGTGTTAGCGGGTGTCGGAGAGTACTGTTCGCTGTTCATTGATTTCCATGCTTGACACATTACAGTCCTGTGTTTGTGTTTTGATCCCGACAGCTGGGTGCAGAGCTTCGGCCACGAGGGTCTGGGCCTGCTGTTGGACGTGCTGGAGAGACTGCTGTCCAGAAAACAGTAGGACTACACCATGTGCAGAAGGCTCCATCATAATACATACAAACAGCCACACAGCCGGATACGCACACATGCATATGTACACACACACGCGTATACACTTGTGCATACATGTACGCGAACACACGCATGCACGCACACACGTACAGCCTTCATCATCACACTCATCTATATTCATAATGTGTTCTGTGCTGAGTGTGTTGTTTGTGGACCTGCTGTGTTCACAGGCAGGAGAAGGTGGACAGGAGGAACCAACACAAAGTGGTACAGTGTCTCAAAGCCTTCATGAACAACAAGGTAATCCTCTCTCCTCACATTCATACATAATAATAATACTTTAGTAATCCTCTGTCCTCACGTTCATACATAATTATAGTACTCACTTTAGTAATCATCTCTCCTCATGTTCATACATAATAATAATAATATAGTTATCCTCTCTCCTCACGATCATACATAATAATAATACTCACTTTAATAATCCTCTCTCCTCATGCTCATACATAATAATAATACTCACTTTAGTAATCCTCTCTCCTCATGCTCATACATAATAATATTCACAATTACTATTGATAATAGTAATACCTTTGAATAAATGATCCTTAAAAATCACTTCAATTATTATCTTCTAACTTTTGTAATGATCACTTTGGTTGTTCTTTCCTGAGTTTGATACATAAAAATCACTTCAGTGATCTTCTCCTGAATGTAATACATAATAATAAAATAACTTAAATGGTCTTCTCCTGAATTTGATACGTTGTAATAATCACTTCAAACATTCTCCCCTGACAATGCAAATAATGACATATCTCTACATCAGGGCTTCTCAACCTTTTTTCCATCAGCGCCCCCTCAGGGTTAACTCAGACTTAATTGTTTGACACTGGTCTAGCTGTTGATGGTTAGCGAAACGGGAGCTTTCTCTGCAATGAAAGATCATAGCCAACCTACTTGTTTTCAACAAAATGACAATAATAATAAAAACTTAAACCAACTGATTGGCAAATCAGATTGTTAGATCAACTCCCGAAAACTCTGGTATGGAACTAATGCTATGGGCGGGCTGACGAGCTAGAACAGCCAATAAGAAGCTAGAAATATGTTTGATTGATGTTCATTCGATCCTGGCCTTTGCGGCGTCGCCCTTTCAGCACAAAACATTTGACTCAAAATTGAGAATATTCCCTGCATGTAATGTGATGAATACCAGAATTGTATGACGTCTAGAACGAACGCCCCCTTTTAACATACCAGGGGTGAGACAGCAGGGGTGAGACAGCAGGGCTGAGTCGCTAGGGGTGAGACCAGAGGCAGCAGTGTGTTCACCCTGGGTTTATTGTACTCTTTGCACCAGTTGCAGCAGCATGGGATTGGAGCCAGCAACCGTCAGATTACCTCAGAGGAGTCGGTGTGTAGCTCTGCAGGCCCTGCCAGCCTAACTGCTTGGCCCTCCTGTTCTCTGAGTCTCCCTTAGTCTGTGTTCCTCTATCGCTCTCCGTCTCCGAGCACGCAGCACTCTCGTGTAATCCCGCGTCTCTACAGGCACCAGCCCCTCTTCCTGCCAAGACCTTTCCCTGGCTCCTCGGGCATTATGGGATAGCTTTTACCCACAATGCCGGGCAGAGGGCAGGTGTTGTCTGCCAGCTGTCTGAGCAGCTTCTCTCTGTCAAGACAGAAAAAAGTGGAAAAAAACAGACGAAACAGGAAAACAAAAACCCTGCCGTACATCCCTGTTGTCATGGTCATGTTGCTACAGCCATGATGCTTACAGAGGAAAAAACTAAACATGCGTAACTAAACCATATCAACAAAATGAAATACATTTTTACAATTTATGTTTTATAATTCACAAATAAAAGATTGTTATTTGCTAAACAGATTTTCTTTAGTCTGCAATTTCCAGCATAATAATAACAATTTAGTGAATCTAAATACAAGCTATATATATATATAACTCGACTATTTAGTCATTTAGCAGATGTTTTATCCAAAGCGTCTTAAAGTGAATTCAGACACATGTCATTAAGGAGCAGGTAGGGGTCAGGACATCTTGCTCAAGGATGCCTCCAGGTAGATTGTGGACACCGTGTAGCGAATGTAGCATACCCAGTATGGGAGTCAAACACCCTTACCACAACATTATCTTGCCCCTAACAATGGACTCTCTGAGTATCTACTACCTGGTCCCTGGGCTTGGCTTCTTCTCGGGCCCTTCCTGTTGAGGTTCATGTCTCATATCCAGAGGAGGAACTCCTAGTGAACACAGGACCACCCTCACCAGGTCACCGGTTATTATTGGAGAGATGTCTGGCTCGTAGGAGTGGTGACTGTTGACTGTTGTTCAGGTAGTAGACAGGTCCAGTAGGTTTCGAGGAAGCGGGCTGTAGAGGCTAATGTGCCTCAATCATGCAACTGGACCTTGCAGTAGGGAATCTGTCTGTCTGTCTCTTTGTCTCTCTCTCTCTCTCTCTCTCTCTCTATCTCTCTCTCTCTCTCTCTCTCTCTCTCTCTCTCTCTCTCTCTCTCTCTCTCTCTCTCTCTCTCTCACTATCTTTCCCTATCCCCCTCTCTCCATCCCTATCTCTCTAAATACATGTAGAAACGGCGGTGCTCGTAGCGTAGGTAGCTGATGGGTAAAATATGTAAGACAAGCCCTACTTGTTATCCACCAGAGAACCGCAGTCTGTCACACCGCTGGGTTCGTCAGTCCCCCCCAAATGTCACCCTTAACTGGGACCCGAGGGTCAGGGGAATGGGGTATTTTTACCAGAGCCTCCAGCAGATTTGTATTGCTCTGACCTTTCTGTTGAATATCACATGTGGACAGGTGTATATTTGCATGTCTTTTTGTCCTATCGCGTGCTGGTTATTTTGTGCTGCTACGCTTGTTGCCTGGCTGTTGCCTCATCTTCTGTGGTAGCGTGAGGATTTCTGTGCCTTTCATTTTAGTTTTTCTTTTCACCCATAAATATATTAAACAAAGCATTGCACATTGTACATGACACATTCTAACAATGCGGCCTTACAATTGCTATTGACATTTCACTGTTGTTTACCTGCAATTTAATGCGTTCAGTCCTGTAATTGAACTGTAGCAACACGGCCATTGAACCGTTTGCCTTTGTTCCAACAATACTGCTAATTATTCAGGAGTCTCCTGGCCTGCTTGACCATACTGTTCCCGGTGGCAATAACACACACAAACTCACTTGCTTCTCTGACTTATTATTGTGGAATTCAATAAAGTTCACTTCATTATTATTAGTTTTATTTTGACAGGCTTTTGCTCTGTTTGGGGATATCTTGGAGTTGTCTTGGGATTTCTATTGGATTAAGGATTAATTAAGCTTCTATAATCATGTCTACACTCATTTAGTCGGGTGAATTTATCTATACAAGGGATGTGACCAGGGTCCAAAATTAATACCAGCCAATGGCAGATAGATTTGAAGAACCAATTCAAGGTTACATGTTAAAAGAATTGCTTGGCCGATAGAAGTTCTAAAAGTCTAAAAGTAATTCTAAAAGTTCACTTTGGACCCTGGATGTGACTCTAAACAAATAAACCAAACTAAACTAGTAAACTAGTATTCACTCTCAACTTAAAATGTATTAGTTGGATATCTAATCAAATATCTAATGGATATTAATTACATTATTATTAGATATATTTTTAACTGTCAATTGGCCAAGCTGATTCAGAACTCTTTATTTCCCATACGATGAGACATGAATTAGACGTGGTCGAGGTGCATACATTTAAAGGTACTATGTGTAAGAATCAGAAATTCCTTCAACATTCCAAATTAAAAAGTTAGACATTTTTGCCAATGTCCGTGCTTAGACTTCACTTCCTTTCCTTTTCCCGCCCCAGTTCTCAAATATAATAGAAATCAGCCCACAGGCTGTTCTACGCAACGCAGAGAGTCAGGGAAGGTCTCATTTTAAATTACAACCTGTTCATATATTGGCAATTTAAAGCGATGTATGCATGTACAAATCCTACACGTAGTCCTTTTACCATTAGAACATTAGCGCACAACGAATATCAAATTATATCAGACTATATGTATAGACAATAAACCAGTCAGTACTTTTTTTAATCCCAGATGGTAACTTTGTGTGTTGCAGCAGAAAGTACAGGACAGTAGTAGAAATTAAGAGATAAAAAATAAATCTACAAAAATTACACAGAACATGTGTCTATAGTATATGCACAATACGAGTAGTGGGCATGTAGGTGCAAACATAAACGTAACACTATCAACGGTTGAGGTAGTATTATTGACGGTATCTGCTACTTTATTGATACTCTACATGAAGCGTGACTGTGATGTGTGTGTTTGTCTCCAGTATGGCCTGGAGCGTATCCTGGGGGAGGAGAAGTCTCTGGCTCTGTTGGCCTTGGCCATCCAACCCAGCCAGCCGGCCATGATGACGGACGCTGTCAAGCTGCTGTCCGCCATCTGCATCGTAGGGGAAGAGAACACGTAGGTCCTTTCCTTGCTCCTGCTCCTCAGCTCCACTGAAGCCACGGAGTGGCGCTCTCCATCAGCGCTCCCGTAATAATCAATGGACACTGCCCCGTTGCCAGTGTTGCTGTGTGTCTGACGGCTCTGTCCAAACCAACAATTCTGTCAGTCGCTTTGGTTATAAATGACCAAAATAATAAAATATATAATAATAGCCTCTCCAAGATCTTTTCTGAAAACGAAGGAAAGAGTCTTCTGTCATTTGTGATATTTTGAAAAATTGGAAAATGTCAGTGGAAAGTGAGCATTCCAGCTGTGCAAATTGAAAGCAAAACATTTTGTCATTCTCCCGTTTTACATACTGATCTCTCCCAGTGCTCATAGAAGCCCACACCCGAGAACAGGGGTGACCATGTGATCCAAATATACAGAATAGATGTATCACCTACAAGATGTAAGTTATTGGTTGTGTTTGACCTGCTCATGTGTCTGGTGGTCCTCTGTAGCTTGGAGAAGGTGCTTGACGCGATCACCACCGCTGGGGAGAAGAGAGCCATGGAGCGGTTCGCTCCCATCGTACAGGGACTCAGAGACCGCTCCGTACAGCTTCAGGTGAGAGGAGGGGGGTGAGTGTGTTGTATCTGCTGAGTGTGTGTGTTGTACCAGGTGAAGGTGTGTTGTACCAGGTGAGTGTGTGTTGTACTAGGTGAGTGTGTGTTGTACTATGACAGTGTTGCACCAGGTGAAAGTGTTGGACCAGGTCAGTGTGTTCTACCAGATGAGTGTGTGTTGTACCAGTTGTGTGTTGTACCAGATGAGTGTATGTTGTACCAGTTGTGTGTTGTACCAGTTGTGTGTTGTACAAGGTGAGTGTGTGTTGTACCAGCTGAGTGTGTGTTGTACCAGATGAGTGTCTTGTACCAGGTGAGAGTGTTCTACCAGGTACCAGCTGTTGTACTAGGTGTGTTGTACCATGTGAGTGTGTGGTACCAGGTGTTGTACTAGGTGTGTTGTTGTACCATGTGAGTGTGTGGTACCAGGTGTTGTACTTGGTGTGTTGTTGTACCATGTGAGTGTGTGGTACCGGGTACTAGGTGTTGTAGCAGGTGTTGTACCAGGAGTGTTAAACCAGACAAGAGCAACCCAACATCTCCATCATTACTCCACTAACATTGTGCACCTCATTCTCTCTTCTATAGGAGTTTACAATGTACAATTGATCTGGCTCCCAACCTTGTGGTGTTGACTATAAACTACGGTTAAAACACTGTAGTGGTGGTGGTGTACCAGAGCCAGTTCCTACTTAAGACTGGCTTTCTAAGTGGGTGACAGCAGCACAATTAAAAGCCAGGAGACCTGAGCTGGAACTGCCATGTAATGGCCTGCGTCACTTGTGGTCCAATTAGCATTTCAGCCATGTCTCGGGTATTGGCAAGCTACACAACCATTTATAATGCAGCAGGAACGTTATGTAGCATAACCGCTAATTTAAACAGAGGTTGTTTCATTACATGTGTAGCATTAAAAACAGCCTTTTTATCAGCCTTCCTATGGATTCTACCCTTTCTACCCCTTTCTCTTGGTTTTGTTTGATTTTTTGTCTCTGATGAACTGAGGGATTCCCTAACATATGAGATATGAATGAGAATCATTGTGTTGTTATTTCTTCATCCCAAATCTTTTCCAGTTGTTCCCAGTTCTCCTCCCCTGTTTCCCAGCTCCGAGGCCAGTGTGAGGAACTCAGGAGAATCTTATTGGCTAAGAGTGTGTAAGAGTGAACCTGTATTATTCCTGAGTCGGATTTGCCTGGGCTTTGAATCCACCCACTCCACGAGTAGACTGATTCAGGTCTGGCATCGTGACATGGAATGGCGATTTCTCGGTTGAAAAAGCAATCGATCCGATGAGCGCCCCGGGGGGGGGGGGGCTATCGCCCTTGTCAAGCAGTGCACCAGAACCAAGGAGGAGTAATAACAACAATGGCAACCGCTATAGACGAGCTAGACGCCGCTAGCGAGGCTGTTCTAAATTGATTCAAAATACAAATGACTTTGAAATCTGAACAGCACTCTGCTTTGAAGGCGTTTATTCAACGGGTGAACAGATTTTTTTGCGTTCTCCCCACAGAGGCTCATCTACCAACTTGCCAGTGTCAACTTAAAATTACATTAGATTCAGGCAGGCTCAGTTGGTCTCTCGTGATTGGTTAGGGGAAAATCAAAAACCCCTCCCCCACGAAAATCGGTTAGAGTCGAGGCAACGTCAGACTAAAGATGCAACTGGAGTGTAACAAGTTGACACTTCTGTGTGATATCCGGCTAGAGATGGATGTCATCTGATGAATGCGCTGCTCTCAGATCTCACTTTAGCTCAGTGATGTGGGGGTGTTAGCTTTTAGAGAGAAAGACGGGGAACACACTTTGTGGTGTGGTCGTTCACTCTTTAATTGAGTTAGGCTTTTGAAGCGTGATTTTGAGGTATTTTGCTGAGACAGGCTATGTTTAGCTGTTGCGTTCTATGCTTTAGTCGTTTCGTTTTATTCGAATTTTTTTATAGACTGAACTGAAACTGCATTTTAAAGTTGTAGGTCTAATAAAGAAGATATAACAAAGAATGTAAAAATAATGTGTTTTGAGTTTTATTCTTTAGGACAGCGTAGTGCGTGGGGCATTTTACGCCCAGCCGAAAGGTACTGGGTTCGATCCCCAATGTCCACAGCCTAACCATTATCCATACTTGATGGCCCCTAACCTGCTCCTTAATGACATGGATCTGAATTCAGTGTGAGACACTTTGGATAAAAGCACCTGCTAAACGACTACATAGTGAAGGAGTGAATGCTTAGCACAGACCAGTATCCTCTCCATGTGATGGCCTCTCGTTCGCACTCGATCGTTTGAGTGTCATGGCACAAGGAGAAAACACCACAACTCTGACAAACATGTCGTCCTTCCTCCGCTAAGTGTATCTGTCTCATTCCACATGAGTGGATCACTTTACTAATCAATAATTTATCAAAAAAAATGTGCTGTGTGTTTGCCGGGCTCTCGTCCGTATAGCCGGGGGGGTCTGAACGGTCGTGACCGTAGAAAGCGCAAACTCATCGGGGAGTGGAGAAAAAAAAATGCTTCCAGAAGAGCCAGCTTGGCCTTAAACGGGCTGCTTGGTCGGGTTGGTTTGCGCATGCAGTTGTTGCATTAATATTAAAATCACCTCATCATCTTTAGTTGACTGGAGAGAAATGGATGTACATTAGTTATGGTTGTGTGCTTTAGCTCTCTGCTCATTAAGAATACATGCACCGTGCAACTCATCTCCCCCCAGATGGATTGAGCCTTGTTCTTCGTTTTCTTTGTCTCCTCTCTTTAAATATCTTCTTTTCTGGCCTCTGGCCACCCCTGGTACTGTGTTTGGTGTAGTCTGTGTTTGGATGAAACCGTGGGGTTCTTTGTTCTCTCCCCTCCATGTTTGGTGTTCTTGATGGTTCTTTCTAGGGTTGGACTGGTTTCCGTTTTTACCAGTGTCATGCAGTCTGCGATCTTACGCCGGTTTCATTTTGTACCAGCCTTTGATTATTATGAGATGGTCTGGCAAAATAAAAGCTAAAAAAACAACAAAACCTGCACCGACACTAAACGGATGAACTTGTATTGCATTATGCAACGTGATAAATAATAATAATATTATTAATAATATTTTATTTTCGTTCATAAACTGAGCTACTAGTTGCATTTGTACTCTACTTTAGCGTTTGTTAGAAATGCAGGTTAGGACGGAGGGATCAAATTTCAATTAAAGCTCGTCGGGGGAGGCGGACGCCGTGTTGTTTTCCCAAAGTTGGTTTTGGCTTTGAGGTGATGAGAAATGGCACAGCAGTTGGTGTAAAAAAAACAAACAAAAATGCGCCAGTATGGCAACATGTTGGATTCGAACTCGATGTGGGGAGCTGTAGAATATGGATGAGGCAACTTGAAAATATTGTGACGGCAAAAGGTCAAAATAGTTTATTTAGACTAGGCCTATTCATTTAGGGTAATTTAAATCTGTTGTTATTGCCACTGTAAGGTCAGGAATCGCGTCTCGTCCATTTTCTCACGAAAATAATAGCTTCGTATTTTTCCATTGAAAATAATGCGTATGTCTTTAATGACAGAGGGTGGTTGCGGTTGAAACTATTTTAAAATGTGTGTTCCAGGAGGATTTCATTGTCCGGAATGACCCTGTGTTATACTGTGTGTGCATTTGACTTTGTCTGTAACCTGTGGTTGTCGGTCCTCTCTCTCCCTGTGTGTCCAGGTTGCCTGCATGCAGCTCATCAACGCCCTGGTGACGTCCCCAGACGAGCTGGACTTCAGACTGCACCTCAGGAATGAATTTATACGCTGTGGCCTCAAAGAGATATTACCGGTGAGGCCCACTTCACCGTTGCTGGCCCGTGCGCACGCACACTACGTAAACACGCTCTCACCTTGTATTAATATTTAAATCAGATGTCCACTTGAGTGAAATATTGTGGATTGGCTCCAGCAAATAATTAATGAATCCTGGAGGAGCGGGTGCACGTCTCTACGCCCACAGCTACACACCCGGCGGGAACCAATCGGATTCCGGACTGTGATCCTCCCGGCCGACGCGCTCACCTGCTGTAAACAATGCCCCCCCGGCTGCCAAGTAAACAAATAAATTAAGGCTAGGAGCTGAACTGTGATGGTATATTACGGGGGGGCTGTGTGAGATGACGAGACTCCTCCTGATTGAGGCCTGCCCCGCTGCTCATGCTTTAAGTTTCAATGTTGATAAGAGTCTCAACATTTAATCAAACTCACCCCATCTCTCTCTCTCACGGCTTTACCTTCAATATCTCCTCTCCCACTCTCTGACATTATTTTATTGACTGCCGGCCCTTCTCTCCCTTCTCTCCTCTCCTTCTCTCCTCCCTTCTCCTCTCCCTTCTCTCTTCTCCTCTACTTTCTCTCTTTTTCTCTCCCTTCTCTCCTCTCTCATCTCCTCTCCCTTCTCTCCTCTCCCTTCTCTCCTCTCTCGTCTCCTCTACTTTCTCTCTTCTTCTCTCCCTTCTCTCCTCTCTCCTCTCCTGTCCTCCATTCTCCTCTCCCCTTCTCTACCTTCTCTCCCTCCTCCTCCCTTATCCTCTCCCTTCTCTCTCTCCTCCTCTCCATCTCCCTTATTTCTTCTCCTCTCTCTTCTCTTCCCCCTTCTCTCTTCTCCTCTCTCTTCTCCTCTCCCTCTCCCCTCTCTCTTTCTCTCCTCCGCTCTCCCTTCCCCTCTCTCCTCTCTTCTGGGCTTGTCATCCCGAAGCACCTGTCAGCCACCAGGAACGACGCGTTGGAAATCCAGCTCAAGGTGTTTGAGGAGAACAAGGAGGAAGACATGATGGAGTTCTCCCACCGACTGGAAGACATCCGCAGCGAGATCGCATATCCTTTCCTCGCGCTACAAAGAGCGGTACACCCTGAAGCCCTGAGGCACCGTCTTTTGAGTTTGGAGTCTGTTTAAAACGGTGTTCACTGTGATTTTATTGAGAAAATAAGAAGAAACACAACAGCCTTGTTACCACCATGTTGATTTTGAGTCCCACTTCATCCTTCAGGCGAGTGAGTAAACACTAAAGGAGGAGGACGGGGAGACACCGCTCATAAAACATGTATATCCAAACATCACAACATACCACGTTCCACACATGTGCTTCATGTGTTGTGAGTTGGTCTACTCTGGTGTGTTTAATGTAGAATCTATGTATTTAACCTTTATTTAAGATTAAATAAAGGAGATTAAACATTTATTTTCAAAGTGTGACCTGGCCAAGAACACAGAAGCATTAGCAAACCAAATAAACATCAGAGTTACAGAAGAGGACAATGTGAAAAGTCTCACAACTACACATTAATAATACACAATAATAACAAGTAATGTGCAAGGACAATGATCCACACTGTCCACTTCCAGACTCCTTAATGTCGACTCAAATAATAATACTTTTTATTTTTCTACTTTCAGGACACTCAAGGTTGCCTTACAGTGCACAAGGAAATCAGAAAACAATAGTTAAAATAGATGAAAGATTTTGGGATTTCAGCGCAAGACTTCTCCTCGAGCGATAGGCCTACTTGGTTAGACACAATATCAAGCTGACCCCCGATCAAGCGAAAGGTAAAACAAGCTCAAGTGTCAAACACTTCTGAGCCTGTCAGTGGCAAAAACAAACACTTTTAGACATGTACATTGACGGGCACAATTGCCCCAAAGGGTTACAATGCAGACGTTTCGTGGCTGCGTTCTCGCTCAATACTGGACCAATGTCAACAACCGCATTACTCAGTTAGACCCCAAATGATGGGAAAATGAGGCCCAGGTTGAAAAGTCCAGAAGTTTTCCTTTAACAAATAACTGACAGTTTGTATTAACCGGACGTTATCGGTAGTGAAAGGAGATGCAGATGAGTCAACTAATTTGATTACAGATGGTTGATATTTGATAACATAGTATTGATATTTGATGACTTAGATTATTGAGGTGTTGTGTGTTGGTCCTCTATAGTGTGTTTAATGTACATTTCACTCACTGAAGTGTGTTGTGTAGTGTGTGTGGGTTGGTCCTTGACTGGGACCACTGATGTGGGGGACGTGTTCAGTGTCGTCCAGAGCATGGTGAAGGACTCCAGCTCTGAGAACTACTTCCTGTCTATCCTCCAACACCTCATGCTCATCCGCAACGACCACCTGGCCAGGTAACCACCAGCACACCTGGGGGGGGGGCGGTTGTATGTTTGTGTGTGTGTGCTTGTGTGTGTGCATGTGTGTATGCGTCTTTATCTACCTAATTGAGAGAAGCCATTGAGGGGCTTTCAACCAACACTCACATGCGTGTGTCTATAAAACAGAATATGCCATGTGAAGTGTTTATGGTCTGACCCTCTTCATGACCTGAACTGATGAACAGAATGGCCGCTCCTTCATCCGTGGGTCATCCTTGGCCGAGACGGGTCTCTCTCATCTCTCTTCTTTTGAAAGCAGCTCTTTTCAGACGCTCCTTTAATGTGTGTGTGGCACGCAGCACGCCGCTGCTAAACCTCGGCTTAATCAAAAGATGAACGCGTGATTTGGGGAATATGAAATGTAACACCCGTCGACACTCCCACCGCGGGGGAAAAACAACACACATGTTCTCTGTTCATTAGGCCCCCAAACGGCTGATTAATATCCCCGCGCCTGAAGCCATTAGGGAATGGAGAGTGGAGACGACGTTCTCTCTCTCACACACGCGTGGCGCACGCACATGCACACACGTGCACTGCTGTGATACAGGGACTTGGATAGTGAGTCCTATCCACAGAGATACTCTCTCATTAGTATTATTGTTAAAGGTGTTAATGCTTGATGATTATCTGCTCTTGTAGCGCTTTGGAACTACCTCCGACACCTTAGGTGCACACACACACACACACACACACATATACACACATATGATTGTACATGCATGCACACACAGGGGTTCAGACACAAGCATATTTACACAAACACACACACACACACACACACACGATTGTACATGCATGCACACACATGGGTGTTCAGACACGCGCATATACACTCACACGTCAACTTGGAGTTAAACTAGTCCTTGTTTGTAAACTAGTCCTGGAGTTAAACTAGTCCTCGCTTGTAGTCTAGCCCTAGAGTTAAACTAGTCCTAAAGTAAAGGCCACAATATACTTGCATACAATATCGTCACTGTGGTCACGTGCTATT
>OMKN01081291.1:1359-13426 GCA_900302345.1 Melanonus zugmayeri
AGAACCCGGGACGGGCCGGTTGCTTGGCCTCCGGTATCACTGCTTGCAGCGTTCTGGAGAACCGCTCATCCAAAACACTTCACACTCGACACTGTGCTTCCTTGGGTCAAGTGTGAAGTAGATCGGATGAACGGTTCTCGAGAAATGAGGACATACAGACAGAGATTCCTTCCTTTAGTAGAGAGATATACTATATACTACTACAGGTTTAATATTATATTACTATATGTAAAGGAATAAACCACCCCGGGGTGTCCCGTATATATTATATAGTGCAGTGGCCGTTCAAAGCGTGCCTGTTTGGAATGGGCCGGTTGCTTGGCATTCTGGAGAACCGTTCATCCAAACAACTTCACACTCGACACTCCTTTGGTCCTGAGCAATGCACATGGCAAGTGTGAAGTAGATCGGATGAACGGTTGTTGAGAAAATAGACAGACATACAGAGACTCCTTCCATCTCAAGTTCACTTAATAGTGAATGTGAGATAATCAACTGGCTGCTGTCATTGCTAACGGCTAAGCTATGTGGGACCAGGCTATTGAGCTATTTGGGACTAGGCTATTTCCCAGAACAAAAGCGTTCATCGCTGATGCTTGAAATGTTTGAGTTTAGCGAAACCAAATGGCAAACGTACAACACATTGCTTCAATATAACATCTCCGGTCTGTCTTTCCTCATGTGTTCTTGTACTGTATGAGCAACGGAGAGAGAGCTGTACCCAGCATGTCGTTCGGCAGTGTAACAGTTAATAGTAAGCCCTGCCTCGCCGCACCGCTGCAGAGCAGAATGGCTGATTGCTTGATTATTCAAAGTTTATTCATATTAACTGCGCCGCGAGTCCAATTGCACCAAAGGCTTGGGTCTCCAGCCACACACCTGCCAAGTGTGATGCCGATCGGATGCACGGTTCTCGAGACATGCAAAGGACACACACAGACATACAGAGATTCTTGTCTTTAGTAGAGAGATGAGTGAACCGTCACACTCGGCTATTTTCTAATATAAGAGAGTAGTGTTTCATGTGTGTGTTGTGATAATCGCAACATCAACTCCGTTTCTGCAAAATTGACCATTGACGTCATTTTTGCAAATCAGAGATGGAGAATGCCAATCCCAGACCAATGACGTCAATGGTCTTGGCGATTTTTGGCCAACACTCGTATGAAGCAGTACTCTGTTGCCGAGCGTGATGGTTCCCCTTTAATTATGTCATGATGCACTTCCATTTAAATGTGAATAAAAAAATGTTCCACCTGTTGAGTCTTTGCAGCATTGCCTCCTTGTTGCTGAGGCCCTCTCTAGAAACTTTGAAAGCAGCAGACTGCAACTCCTGGGGTAAGTACTTCTCCAACTCACTAAAAGAATGCATGAGAAAAGTTTTTAAGTTCTCCTATAGTAAGAATCAAGAGATTGTGGTTTATTTGATCAAAATGAAATAAAAATCAAATCAAAACCTGATACAGAATCAACTCTTTAGCATGTGAAGATGAACTGAATATTAAAAGTCCAACCTCAGACTATCTATAGTGAAACACAGGTTATTTGTTATTTGTGATAGCATCTCTGTTTGGTTCTGTGGTGAGATTGAAAGTAGATTACCTCTTGGGAACAACATTCCAGTCATTCACCGAGGGGACCCACTCTGGAAAGACCCAGTTACTGTAGTGCTCTTCTCGGCTACAAGATAAAAAATGTCATCAACGGACATATTCTACTGGTGTCCAACTCATTTGTCTTATTAGTTAGAAGCCATATTATCATATTACAATTTCATATACACTGTAAGAAAATCTGCCTCTCTTTGCCAAAAAGAGAGCAAAGAGAGGAGGCTACGTACAATGTCTTGTTGGCCGTGTACGCATCCCATGCTGGCTTCATCATGGCATTGGAAATTCCGTTAGCGGCTATGCCAAAAACTCTTCTGTGGAGCAGCTGTGGACACAAATGTAATAACGTATGGAAGCATTAATATCAAAGGCCCAGCACCATCTCTTGTGAGACCATTTTGGATTGATTGAATGACATGAAAAGTGATTATGCTTTTAAATTAGTGTGGGGAATGTAGTATGTAGTAAATATAGGGCTGCTGTGATTCATCATCATTTTTAATCGATGCATGTTTTTGTATTTGTATACCGGTAATTCTTTTCAATATGTTTCAATATTCTCCTTTCTTTATCTCTTGCTGTCAGTCAAAGGCAATTGTTTAGAACAGGGGTGCCCAATACGTCGATCGCGATCGACCGGTCGCATGGTCGATCGGTCGATAACATTAACGATAGCATTTTCAATGTAAGTAGATCATTTTGACTTGTCATTTTAAAAGTAGCTCGCAAGCGGAAAAAGTGTGGGCACCCCTGGTTTAGAATAATAGAAAAATAATCATTAAGCAAATCAATAATTCTTTTAGACTTAGAATTATATCCGGACGCAACTCTGACCACTTCACTTTAGTCACAAAGCATTTTGAACCAATCAGAGAAAAGTACTGCAGTGTCTTATTTCAGTGTGCAGTCCTTTTTCTATATGATCAAAACATACTCCCCACTAAAGAACAAAAGTACTTGCATTGCTTTTATTGAAATATTGAGTTGCAGGTTCCAGTTCTGACTCCAGATCCTCTGTCTCCTCCTCCTCCTCCTCCATGTCTTCCACCTCCATCTCTTCATCACCACCGCCGGGGATGAAATCTTCATCTTCCTCAAGGTCGTCACTGTCAAGACACTTCCTCTTTTTACGCCTCATTGCCCCTGCAGGACAAAAGGCCTTTTACCCATAGATTGTACAAAAATATGGATGTAGCGTCTGTGACATCACCCATTGGTTTACACACGACCGCTTTGAAGCCGTAGATTTCGCATTATGGGTGCCGCCATTGCTTGACATTTTTACAACCAGCAGCAGAAACGATCCATATTTAGCACATTGAGGGCGGGAATTTAATGGCTGCCTCACAGTATTCTATGGCTAAAACTCATTCATATTAAATCCTTAATCACTTTTTAATGAAACTGTCAAACGGGACCTCTCAAAATACATAATATGGAGATGAACTAGCCACCTCCTAACTGAACAAAGAAAAAATGTATTCGCTTTGTATTACGAGACTTCAATCACGTTTTTCCCATCGACTTAGAATGGTGACCGGCCTTTTTGCATCCAACCACCATGAGCCACCTAGAGGCCGCTAGAGGAACTACATGCTAGTCTCTACCGTGAACCACCTAAAGGCCGTTAGAGGAACTACATGCTAGTCTCTACCGTGAACCACCTAAAGGCCGCTAGAGGAACTACATGTTAGTCGCTTCCGTATGGGCTTCACAAACAGACGGTCATGGCTGCCGCTTGCTTTTCTTAGTGTTAGGGAAAACATCAATAGAAACATCTGAGCAGGGTGCGTAGCATACCTGCGCCTTGACTCCTTCCTGGTCGGTCAGACAGTGAGTCTGGGCTACCACTGCGCGACCTGGACCCAGACTCCTCTGGACAGCTGAGGCTCTCTTGTGCCAAAGAATGGAGGTACTTCAACGCACTGTCCAAGAACACACAAACACACATCAAAAACATCTTTAACATGGGAGTGACTAAAGCTAGCCTTTGTAGAGCAGCTTGACATGTCATTCCAATGTAAAAGCCTGTGACGATGCTTGTCATGGGCTACAGTCAGATGTTGAGTTTGTGGGGAGCAGTGGTTCCCAACCTGAGGTCCACATCCCAGATCACAGGGGGTACACAAGACTTTGTCTGCTCTGAGGTTGTAAAAATTAGATTTGCACATGTCAAATAAAATCACAATAACACACTTACTGGATAATCAAAAGTGTGTATATACAAATATTTGAAAGGATACATTTTTGGGGTCCTCACAAAAAAATAGTGGGCAACAGCTCTGTTGCCCACTATGTGTGTGTGTGTGTGTGTGTGTTGTCCTTGGACCTATTGTCCAAGGACAATAGGTTGGGAACCACCACTGGCCTCTCACCTCATATTACAAAAATATATACATTATTATTTAATTAATTTAAATAATAATATATAAATAATTATTATTTTTTAATAATATTAAAATGCTAAACTATTATTAAATAGGCATTAAAAGAAAATGTAGCTAAAAATGCTAAAAAGGAATCTGATTGTTTTAGTAGGCCTACATTGATCAGTGCCACCTTAACAGTTACATTACAGGGAGGCGGTCGTATCTCGAGGAATTTCCTCTCCTAACCGGCTCCTTCCATTCTCCCTCCCCCCCACAACCTGAGTGGCCTACGCAAGGCGAGTTGATATCAACTCAACTCACTGGGAGAAACCTGCCACCCCCTTGCTACGCAGCGATACACTCAGTGTCCCCATTTGGACTTACGGACTGCTCAAAACTTTTAGCGTACATAAATAATCAAATGTTTATGCGCTGTTACTTAATTCTGATGTGTACCATTATTACGGTCTAAGAGTAATAATTGTGGTTTAATTTGATGTACTGTGTTTAAGTTGAAGAGTGTTTTTATTGTACTGTTATGCTTTGTTTTTCTTTTTTGCTGTATCCCTACCTCTTACCCCTTTCAAATACTTTTATCCTTATATGCTGTATTTTTACTTTTATGCTTTTTTGTAAAGCACATTGAATTGCCTCCGTGTATGAAATGTGCTATATAAATAAACTTACTTACTTACTTACTCATCCACTACCATGGTCTAGAATTGCTGCCTCTGCTCGACTTTAAGCTGCTGAACAAAAAATACTGTTTTAAGCCCTTTTTCCCTTTGCTTAATGATTTGATGAATTACCACCACTGCACATAGAGAAAAACATTATACAAATAATTATTTGAACACTGAGGAAAACAAAATATAAAAATGATTTGATGAATTTGAATGATTTGAATAATTACCAACATTTTTTTATAAAATGTATCAATTTAATGTTGATAAACATAATTTGCAACAAAGAAAAACACGTTATTTTGATCTGTCAATAATTACTCTTCATTTTTTCAGCAAATTCTGCGTTTTATATTCTTCATTCTTTATGCAAATTCTGCATTTTAAATGCTCATTGAACATCATATCCTATTGTTCAAAGTATTTCTTTTCATCATAACAGTTCATTCAAATAGATGAGAAACAGATGAAAGCCAGAATGCCCTCAGAGGGCCATACACCTTTAAGAAAGAAGGGGGTGCAGCTTCATAACCGCCGTGTGTAAACCAATGGGTGACGTCATATATGCTATCCATATACGGTCTACGGTCTGTAGCCTATTCCATTTAATCCATGAGCCCGGTCACTGATCAGGCTCAAATGGGTGGGCAAATTCTTGTAGCTATTTTTATTTTTATTCTTCCTATATATGTCCATATTATTTATTGGTATGATAACCTTTGCAGACTGGCAGCTTAGTGGTAGTTATCATGTGTTATATGGACCCTTAAAGCAGAAACCTGAGAATCGAGCCTACTGCATTACCCAGGATGCCTAAATCCATGCAATGTACATTTTTCCTTGTACCCAGATATCTACTATGTTATTAATAATTGATTCACCTTAAAAATATATGTATGTTAAGTTACTAACTGGTAACTACTAACTACTCACTAAACTGCCAGTCTGCAATGGTTATCATGCCAAAATGTAAACTAGAGATGTCCAGCAAGTCAAAAAACACAACTAGAATTTGCCGACCCAAATGAGCCAATTTGGTGAATTTTGGGGTCTTGGCTCATGGACTAATTCTACAATTACAAACACAAAACTTGGTAGAGCCAAGGATCCCAAGGAGCCAATACATATAATAATTCAAATAAGATAAACAATGTCATTTGATTGCAAGTGAACATTCCCTAAATCTTTCAAACAGAACATCATAGTGTTTAATGTTGTGTTTCAACAAAGCTTAATCTGTCATGGTCACTTGTCTACTACCTTTGGAGGTTGATCCAAAATAACCTCAAAATGAAAATGTTTGCAATAATCTTTTACAAAAATATTCAGATAAGTAAAATCCCATACCCATCTATTTGCGCTTTAAAAATATATTGATATTGATGAGGTAAGGCAATTATAAACTACATATACATTGTTTGGTAAAAGGTGAAGAAAAATCCATATTCATTTGAATAAATTGTATTAGCTGTCATACACCTTTGCTTTTCATTTGAAATATTTGTTTCTGTTCTGCAAACTTAACAAGATGGGCGTCATACCAAATGTAGTGTAAAGGTATAATAAAACAAACAGCATCTTGTTTTGGTGCAGATTAGCCACCAACGTAACAAATATAACAAATCGGTTCTTGTGACAAAGCCATCTGGCCCACTGGATAACCATCATTGTAATCTTGCTTATCTCTTTTTACTTTTAAATAAATATGCTTAGGACCAAAGTTTATAGGGTTTATAAACAGTCAATTTTGGAAAGAACGGCCCTCACAGTAATCCCTAACAATATTGACCTAAAGATGTAACAATGCTTTTTGTGTAGAAGGGTTACGTCATCCCTACCCGTGTGTATACATATACCATTTGTGCAAAACATGATCTAGTCAACAATGTGAGACAATTTGGCAGTAACCCCCAATACAAGCACCGACGATCCCCACTCTGCTCCAGGTATGGCACATTTCCAAGAGTTTACATCCATGTGTTGTCAGCAGATGGAGTCGTGAGTCCTTGTGCTTGTTCAGTGTCCTTTTGTATTAATTTGGCAGTGGTGGTGGTCATGGGGGGTAAGATGTATATGTGCTGAAATTGGTGAGATAGTGGGTTTCATAGGTTTTGCGGAGACATGATTGGTTTGGTAGGGTGTCGGTCCTCCAGTAAGAGGTGAAGAAGCTCCTTCCCCCGGGTCAGTCCATGATGACAGACAAAAGAGCCATCACCATTACACCGAGGCAGATGAGCAACACCTGCATCATCGAATCTCTGAAAAAAAAAAGGAGATAAAAACATACTCACACAAAAGGGAGAAATTTCACATTCATCATTACACCAAGTTTAATGGGTCATAATCATGACATTTAGTTTTTACATGGCACATTCCAACACAAGTAACAAAGTGTGTCACTTCAAAACAGGAACATAGCTTCTATAAAAATGGGTACAACTAAATCACTAAATAAGTACTATAAGTACAAGTACATAAGTACAGGAGACATGGTTACAATTGACATGTTCAATTACAGTACAAGGAAAAAAAACAACCCAACTCTTACCTGACGTTAGACTCTTTGAGCAGGTCAGGCACAACGTTCACCAAGGCTATGTAGAGGAAGCCGCCAGATGTGAACGGCAATATCCATGCGGTCACATTGTCTAAGAAACACACAGGGGCGCCATACAGTGTTTGGTTAGGGTGGCGTCTGATGGACCTACATCCAATCAATCAACCAAAACCTTTATTTATTCAGGGAAAAAAGACACATTGAAAAGTGTCACTTATTTTCAAGTGCGTCCTGATTACAGTGCAAGTTAACATGCAACAGTCAAATTGAAATAAATTAAAAATAGATAATGAACATGAGACAATTAAGCATAAAATACTGAATAAACATCAAACTCAAGCTAAAAACAATTGTAACCCTCAGATGTGATGTCCATAATGTGCCCTTTAAAATCTTCCAGTGAAATAAAAGCCTCCAGTTTAAGAAAGTTTTGGTATTCCAAAACATGGGGAGCATAAAATGAAAAGGCAGACTTCCATGAACATCCATGGACGCAGTCCTGTGGAGATCGTCTCTCACCTGTGCTTTGTGGTGACTGACAGCACAGGGCAGTGCTTGCTCCGACCACGCCCACCAGAGCTGTGGACAGCTGCATGCGAGCAGCGCTCCAGCGGTCAAACCCAGCCCGCAGCAGGATGGCAAAGTCTCCAAGCTGCACATACACAGGAAGATGCGTCATAGAGAGCAAGGAAACATTACGATTCCATGGCTTTTGACTGCCTAACATCCATAGTTTCCATAAAACTACATCTACACCTTTTAATTTGCTTTTAAGATTTTCTTTGAAAATGGATTTTTAATTATAATATTTTTATTTTTCTTACTGGAAAGGTTTTGGAGCTGAAAAAAATTAAATAAATATGGTGGTTTGATGTAGTGCCGTACTACAGACCACTGCAGCTGGTCTCCATGTGCTCTATGTACATAACTATACTTAACTATACTATAACTATATTTATGCTTAGGAGTTACTGGCTGATGAAAGCCAAAGGGCCTTCAACATAGACTCATCATAATGACCTGCATACAAACATTGCTACCAATTGAAGATGGCAAAAGAACTAGAAGGATTGTGTATGATCAAGTATAAGGGCTTAGCCAAACTAGCACTAGAAATTGCAAACCATGCAATCTCACCTCATGTGGGATCTCATGGAGCAGGATGGCAAAGGTGGTCAGGAAGCCAACCTGCAATGAGTCAAATAACCTGGTAAAGAAACGCTTCACCGCAAGCTATAGTCATGTAGCCAACAAACAAGGAATTATGTTGCATCAAATAGTGATATGGTGTTGGGTGAATGCACAGCATTCAGTCAGAGGTATGACTGCTTCAGAAGCATGGGAGTAAACAGAAAAATGGCAAGCAGGGGGCCAAGCCTTTTGGAGACATCTAGTCAACTTCCTCTCTGGCACACAGAGTTGTAGTTCACACTGTTAGCCTTATGCCTGTCCAGCTGGACTCCTTCCTTCCCACTGCTGCCATGACGCCAACGCATTGGTGGGCCACACTTCATTATGCCGCAATGCAGAAAGCTCACTTCTTTGCAGCAGTTTTTAATCTACCAAGTGACAAATCATATAAACTGGTATTCTTAAATTGACTTCAAATTTGTTACAGCGACATCCCGAGAGAATTACAAGTGAGTGCATAAGTGGGTTTGCGAGATTGCTGATGAGGCAGATCTCCTGCCAACAGGTTTACATACTGTGCCAAACATGATAGTTACAAGGGAGGCAGAATCCGTGCCAACTTTAACAGATCATCTTTATTGTGTTCACACTATTGTGAACAATTAAATACCATTGTTGTGATCTGTGGACATTATATACAGGCAAACACATTTCAAAATCCCAATACATCTCAGGAAGTAAATGCCGTTACCATATTAGCATCATAATTGGAATGTGACAGCACTTTTGTTAAGGAGGATTAAACAGAAAACACCCAACACTTACCAACATTGCTGACAAGAGCAGCTACAGTTTTCTTTACAAAAGTACAAATCTTGATAATGTGCTCTGGGGGTGGAAAATGGTTGACTTCATGTAAAGTCAAAGTCGTACCTTTTTGCTGATCAGGAAACTCCCTGCTACCGCTAACCCATGGGTAAAGTTGTCAATGCAGTTAGCCAAAAGATTCAGGTAACCGCTGGTCTGCAAAATAGGCAACACAATTCAGGTTACAAGTTAAATCATCTCACATTGTTGACTATAACTCAACACTCATGCTCTGAAATGATCATGCCAAATGGAAGGAGTTCAGTTAAACCGTTCATGCGCTATCAGGGAATTACATCTGTTCAAATAGCCTTTTATTCATGGTCCTATTCACAGTGAATACAAATATATCCCTGAACATTAAGAATCACTTATTCGATCACATTTTGATTTCACCTTTATTTCTTTCGGCTGTGGTCTATGGCTCTGATGTCATTAATGTCAAGGTTGTTTTGGTACATTTTGTTGTTTTTGGGGATCTTCATCGCCCTGTTGAGGGACTGAGGGTGTTTGAGCCATCATCCACTGTGAGTTTGAGAAGCTGTACAAGCCTGTAATTGTGGTAAAGTGCTATAAATAAACTTCACTTGATGCGGCTTTTGAAGGCAGACTCACCCTAACTGAGGTTGAGTCAATTTGCTACTCATCAGTGGGCCTCTTCCAGCCAGGGGATCGAATAGGTTTTCCCGACTGCTCAGCCTGAACACATGGCTGAGCAGGACCTGCAGCCTAAGAGGTCTGAATTACATTGACAACTTTGAGCTATTCTGGGGTCGCAGACAATTCTTTGGGCCTGAAGGTGCCCACTTGAATAGGACTGGACTGAGGGCACTAAAGGAGAACATTCTTTCTGCTTTTCGCAATACAGCTGCCCCTTGCACAAACTCAAATACAAATTCGACACTACAGATGGAGTTAAAGCCTCCTCCGCCTGCCCCCAACCATGATGAAGGACCAAAACTCTCACCAAAGGCAGAGACACAGAATACAGGCGGTACAGAGCAACAGCTATCCCCATTACTGGTGAGCTGCTCATGATGACGTGCTTCATCTACAATCAGTAGAGACACTAAAGTTACCAGAAGAGTCATTGAACTCACTACAATCATCAACAGAGTCACCAAGGACACCGCCACCAGCAGAGATACCAAAGACACCACAATCAGCAACAGAGCGACAGATGTCACCGCAGATATCAGCAGAATCACAGCTGTCATCCACCCTTTCCATCTCACCACTATCCCCCCCCTCATGGATTTCCCAGAGAACACGAAGGCCATGATGCAAGCTGGAACTATAATCACACACACAATCTCAGCAAGCCCCCTACCCACACCCAGAATGCGCAGGTCACCCCTTAGTCACGTTCTTAGGTCAAGTCTGCAGCCTAGTGCTGACTTGGTCAAGTCGGCAGCGTGGTACAAGAGACATGGTACAACACCCTGACGGGACTGAATGATATGCACAGGGTCCTGGCCACGGCAGATATGGTACTGACAGTTTCTCTGAGAACAAGCTGGGACCCAATAGGCTGAATGTCCCTCAGAATGTTCCTTATTCCGGTGTTGATTAGTAATAGAAGGAATTGAGTGCATTCGGCTTATGCGTTAAAGCGATCAAATCTTCTACCCGTACCACATAAACTCCAGATTGCCCCAGGGGTCCCAGGGGCTCCTACCATGTCCATAAAGCTAGCTCTACTTAATATTAGATCGTTAGTCAACAAATCATTGTTAGTTAATGACATGATAATATCCTACAAGTTAGATTTTCTGTTTCTTACTGAGACATGGTTAGTAGAAGGCAATAGTGCTACTGTTCTCAATGAGACAGCACCAGTGAATTTCAACTCTATGAATATGTGCCGAATTGGGAAGAAAGGAGGTGGAGTAGCTGCTTTATATTAAAGACGCACTTCAATGCAAAGAGATCACATTTGGTAACTTCACTTCCTTTGAATACCTCAGTCTCATATTAAAGGGTAGTCCCAAAATTGTATTTTTAACCATCTACAGACCGCCTAGATACATTTCTTCAATGACTTCGCCGAACTACTGTCACTTATATCCTTAGACTTTCATCATATGAGGGGATTTTAATATCCACATAGATAACAACAGGGACAATAATGCAAATGAACTACTTACACTACTAGAAACCTTTTGTCTCACGCAGCATGTGAAAGAGCCTACGGTCTTGACATTTCTTCTGTTTTGGTTAAGGACATGGCCCTCTCTGATCATTACTGTATCTTCTTTGACTTACTTATCACCCCGGATGTCAAAATAAGTTCTGTTCCAAAAGGTACATAAACAAGAGTACTAGTGCCCAGTTTATTGAGGCTATTGCTGGGTTACCAACCATGAATGCAGAGACAGCTGATGTATTCCTGGATAACTTTAACAAAAAAATGCTGAATGTCATGGATGTTGTTGCACCGATAAAAGAAAAAAAACCTCAGGGCAGACAGAAAGCGCCATGGAGAAACACCACGACAGCCCTGAAAAGAGATTGCAGGAAGGCTGAACGCAAATGGAGAAAAACTAAGCTTCAAGTCCACCTTGACATTTATAAACAAAGCCTCTGTAGTTTTAACTACGAGCTATACAGGGCCAGACAAATCCATATTAACAGGGACACTAACAATACCCGCACCCTTTTCAACATGGTCGACAAGCTTACAAATCCCCCAAAACAGATAGCCCCAGAACTACTTTCCACTGAGAAATGTAATGACTTTGCGTGCTTTTTCAATGTAAAAATCAAACCTACGCCCTAGGATACAACACATAATCGATGTAGGCCTTTACAAAATAGAATATTTTGCCATAGGCTACATATTTTTAAGTG
>OMKN01081293.1:1227-20374 GCA_900302345.1 Melanonus zugmayeri
ATAGTGATGTGTCTCTATGCCTTTTACATGCATCTCTATGTGTTTAGCATTTTGAATGGCAGTGTGTTCCATGTGAACACAAAAGATTTTATTTGTGAAGATTGTGCCAAATGTAGAGAATTGTGTGTAGTGTTTTGAAAAAAGTGTGGTTTAGAACTGCAGTCTGAGTGTAAGGCAGGAAATGTGCTTGTATTTGAGCAGAATTGGTTCAGGGGGTTGGTACATGAGTTACAGGGTGTGGTCATTGTGTCTCAAGTACCAGTGTTAGTGTGTAAACAATTGAGAAAAACTGTAATATTATTTTATATAACTTTTTACAAAATACATAATATGGAGATGAACCACTGAGATCCTAACCGAACAAAGAACATTTTTATTCACGTTGTATTACGAGAATGAAATCACATTTTTCCTATTGACTTAGAACCACTGCGAGCCACCTAGTTAGAGGAACAGAGCGAACACAGAACCTCATTCTGAGAACTGCCTGGCTGCACAGGTTTTCTTTTTCTAAAGAAATGAGTTGAATCAGTAATTATTTCTACTTTCTACCAAGGAATACATATTATGCTGCAGAGGTTGATTGACCGCCACCACACAGGACTAAAAGGATATGACATGGGTAATCTTAAGGATGATGGGGCGGGTTAAGAGCGCCTGTTGTAGCCCGGGGGAGTTGTGTGTTTGCGTTGTGCGTGTTAAGGCCTGTCGTGACTCACCACATGGTCTGGATAGACACAGGCTTAAAGATTCTGGTCTCCTCTGCTGCAGTCACGGTAAACCCCCTGGGAGAGGCAAGACAGATCAAGAAAAAAGATCTAAGATAACGGTTTCCCTAGAGTAGAAGTCTTATGAAAAGAGAATAAGGAAGTCATACCAATGATAAAACGTACAATAATAAGAAAAAAAACCCTGGTCATTAAATACCCATTAAAATATAAACCCATGATAAGCTACAACTGAAATACCAAATGCATGGCAGTGAATGTGGAATGAATGTGTTACTGCAGTTGGTGCCATTAGAAAATATTCAATAACAGACAGAAAGAGAGAGAGAGAGAGAGAGATGACTCAGACTTTCAGTTCCAGCTTTGAAAACACATGCCTTCCCTCTTCCTCTACCCTGGAGCAACCCTCAAGAGCTCAGCCGTTATTAGGTTAAATCTCGCCTCGCAGGTTAGGCAACAAATAAATAAAAACCTAAAATAAATAAGATATTAAACCTAAAATAATAATCATGCATTCTCATAATCAAGGCTCTAAGTGTGTGTGTCAAACTAGCATTACCAAGCAACCAAAATCATTACCATGCCTCATGCCTAAACTATCAGCCCCACATACATAGCAGAGGTCTGACCCAGTATGTTATGAAACAACAATCAAATAGCATTCAGCCAACACACACACACGCACACACGCACGCCACGGCATTTGTCCACATGTTTACACAGGACGCCGAAGAGTACTGTACAACTGTAGTTGATGAAAAATAGACAATTCAACTCTATTAATACAAACATGACTCAAACTGCTCTGGCCCGGCTCCCAGATCACACTAGCCAGCCAGCGGTGCGGGGCCTGCTGCCTGCAGTGTGTGCTGTAACAACACTGAACGGCGTCTCAGCTCTCAGACACCTCCCTGGAGCTCCCGTCCGTGTACTAGCGGGACTCTCTTGTTGTTCTTACCCATCTCCATCCAGGTACACCTGCGTGTCACTCCACACCGGCACCACCAGGCCGATGGTGCACTCATCGCTGGAAGGGGGAATAGAGAGAGAGACAGGAAGAAAGAAAAGGAGAGAGAGGGGGGGGGGGGAGAGAGGGAGAGAAAGCAGTGAGAATATGTTTCCTAAAAAGGTGATCTTATTTCAGCAAGGCACCATGAATCATGATGGGGTGTAGTCACACACACACACACACACACACACGCACACACACACACCTGTCTGCCTTGGGGAAGTCCATGCCCAGCAGGATGCTCTCATGTTTGCTACTGCAGGTGGAGATCACTATCAGGTAGCGGACTCTGACCGGACTCACAGACTCCAGCTGGATGGCCTGCATGACCGACAGACAGACAGACAGATAGATAGATAGATAGATAGATAGACAGATATAGAGAGATAGACATACCCACAATGAGAGGGGAACAAGCTTCCAACCACACAATTTGAATTGTGAACATGTTCTCCTTGCGTCCCTCCCTGCCAGTGTACCAGGCTCACCCTTGTGTCAAACATATTTTCTGTGTCTCCAGCCAGCGTTGCCAATCCGGGCAGACGCGACCACCCGGGCTCATGGTTGACCCTGAGCGGGCTCAATGATAACAGAGAGAAAAGCTCCCGGCTTGATGAGCAAATACTGATAATGCTTGATGCTGCTAGACAGGTCGAGCAACATCAGTCGCAGTATACAGTATACAGTATACAGTATACATTACCTGGCTGTTTCCTGTTGATAGGGTGAGCTGTGCTCTGCATCAATATTTCAACAATTGAAAGGGAGAGTGGTAATAATAAATAAATACTATTGTTATAAGTAGACATGAATTTTCACCAAGTTTCCCTAGAGACGGCGTGGTAGATTACTTTAATGGGGAATCATTTGCCAAAGCAATGGTAGGAGACACTGTCACTATTCAATTGACGTTAAATTTAATAGTAAGAGCCAAGCACCATTAAAACACACATTCAAAAAAGAGAATCCATGAAACGTGATGCAGTGACCTGTTCTATGGGCTTATGGTTGGTTTTCTTTGTTTTGTCAACCCAGGACAACTTCACCCCAGCTACACCTGCCAATAGGTAAGGAATAAACCATGATGGGGTGTCCCGTTATTGGAAAATAATGTACGACAAAGTACATTATTAAACCCTGGAGTGGTTTATTCTGCTTATACCACAGTTACCAACAATGATTAGATATCAGTTACTTTCATCTATGACATCATTGGTTTTTTAATCGACTTAATCAGCTGAAATTAAAATATTCTTCTGTGGCTCTTTGACCGACCCTTTGAATGCACTCTGCCGCACATCACACACAAGCTGCTTGCACTGGGAAGTGAGTACAGTCTAGACTGCCATGCCACCCACCAGTTTGATGGTATCCTCTGGTCTGAGCAGTGAGACCATGGCGTGAAGGTGTCTGTGGCGCATGTCTGGCGGGCCGCTCTCCTGCTTAGGAGACGCCGGGCTGTGATTGGGTGAGTGCTCCTCGTTAGGCCCCTCTCTCTCCCCCTCCTCCAGCAGAAGGACAACCCCCTTTACCAGCGCAAAGCTCTCCCTGGAGGGGAGAGGAAGACAGAAGCTTTTAAATTAGCTGTGATCACTTATTTGACACAAGTCTGTCACCAATGCACAGCCAATCAAATGGGTGGTATTCAATTGAATGGAAAATCTACCTTTTCTGTAGTCTTCCTCTCTTCGGGATGCTTTCATCCTTTAAAAAAAAAAAACCACACACAATATAACCAACTGCACAACTAAACAAGGCAATACACTAGGAAACACAAAACATTTTCCATTGTGGCAGTCCAATGAATGTTTGTGAGTGTGTGCTCATTAGATGCATATTTACATTCCATACATTTCCCTTCACTGACTCTTGGCAGTTGAAGGGTGGGCTGTTATAAACGTATGCATGTATTATATAACTGTAAAGAAACGTCATTCAGCCATCATCTCTAAAGGAGTGTTAGAGCTGTGATCAGGAGCGGTGTTAAAACAAAGAGGTTCATAGAACAGAAAGTGTGAGATATTAAAAAAAGGAGGATTCATACAAACAACATACAGTCCAGAAGAAGATGAAGAAGAAAAAGAGAGAATGCAAACAGGAAAACAGAGATGGTAGACAGGGAGGAGAGGAGTAGCTAATTGTGGTGTCAAGGGTTTAAAGAGAGAAACGTGAGACACTAGCATTACCTGTTATGCAACTGACATGTCCAGACAGAGTAGAGAAACGAAAAAGAAAGAAACCAAAAAAAGAGGGGAAATAAGATGAGAAGTGGGCATAAGAAGAACACTGCACGGGTTTTGGGGGGGTTTAAAAAAGGAGAGAAAATTAGTTAACAGTAGAAGAGCATTACAGCTTTTTTTTTTTTTTTAACAAAACCTCAGTGGGAAGAGGCTGGCCAGTTTAATGTAAGAAAATGGGGAATGCTACTTTGTTTTTTCCACACAAGGCCACAGTACAATTCAGATCTTGGAAGGCAACAAAGTGAAATCATTAAGCTGTAATCTAAACTGAAGCAAAAGGGAAAGAATGACAGATGGAACAAGAAAAGATAAACACGACAGATAAAGCCATAGACAAAGGTTGATTGTTGAGATTGTTGAGTATATTAATGTAGCAGTGAGGGATTGACTAGATTGTAGGTGTGAATCTGGTGTCAATATGACTAGATTAAACATTGATAATGTCTACGATAATTTACATTACTGAGTGATACTCAATGCATTCTGCATGTTTGCAGCATTCTTCCCTTTGAGCCATAGTGCAGCTATGCCACATAGTTGCACAGCCCGAGGGGAAGATAGCTCTTCTTTATGCAAAGCTAATGGATTCTGCATGGTCTAATTCAGGCATGTTGTTGTGTGTCTACAAGCACAGTGGCACAGCACATATGTATGATGTGCCGGTCAATGCACTGCAACTATACAGGCAGCACACAGTCACCAAACAAACACTACATGTTATAAAATGACTAGATTGCTGTGTGCATATGGAGTAGGCTATACTTACTGGAGCGGTGGAGACGGACGGTGTCCTGTGCAGGGTTAGAAGAGCCATTGCACAGCACAGACGCTCACAACTAGGCTGTCCAGGTGTCAGCTCTCAGATATTTTTTCTTTCTGAAATGACAGTTATCGATGACAATCACAACATTGCTGCAAGACATGCAAAAAACGCAGCATTTAAAACCCTTGCAGGGATCTACCTTTTAGTGGTCTGCCCACCACGCACTGCTGCCACAGCCTTTTTGCAAAAGTGGGTTTAATACATTCTAAAAACGTAACGATGTCCTGTAATAGGAAATCACAACAGACAAGTTGATCATAACCACTGGACTGGGAGATATGTCGATGGCATTCAACCAAGTTGTGAATAATAATAGGAGCGAGGAGCGAGGAATAGGAGTCTCCTCCTACCATGCAACCCGGAAGAGAGGGAAGTAAACATGCCCTTACAAGGAAAGATCAACATAAATACAAATAATACATATAAATATACACCTATTGCAATAACTCATATGTTGCCAAATATTAACATGAACATTTCTATTTTTTTAATTACATTTTTTATTTTATTTTATTTTTTTAACTCTATTTTGTATTGTATTGTTTTACTGCAACCCGCCGAGGGATATATATACAAAATATATATTTATATTTATATATAAAATATGTTCTTTTTTTCGCACATGAAAAGACAACTCAGCGCAGGCGCATTGCGGGCATTCGTCGTCGGGCGGCCGTCAGCGCAGACGCACTAGACACAGTAGTGACCCCTGACCCCCTGTCCTCCACGCGTTTCCATTTAAACATTAACTCCCCGGGTTATTAAACATTAACTCCCCGCGTTATTAAACATTAACTCCCCGCGTTATTAAACATTAACTCCCCGTGTTGAGAGGACTGTGATGCGGGCCGTGCAGACACTCATGAAGGTGTTCGTAACGAGACGCATCCCCCAGGAGGGGGCGAGGATCCTGTCGCAGGCTGCTGGAGTGTACGTTTTGCAATTATTATTATTAGTATTATTATTATTGTACTGCATTATATACTAGCCTGCAGAACACCTGTAATAACACGCCTGCAGAATCCTGCAAGTGCACTAACTCCTCTAGCCGAACTCGACTGCATTGAACACAGTCGTCAGTACATTGGTTTACGTCCACTTGTTTCAATGGACACAGTTTAAATCGTTGGTGACTGTTCGAGTATTCATTCCTACGTTCATTCCTACGGTCGTTTATATTTACAGAATGGTCTAGCTGAGCATAACATTGTAACTTGTCCCATATGGTACTCTGGCCATAGGATAAACATCTCAATGGCTAGAGTACCAAGGGACAGCATTGTAAGTTACCAACATCTTATCACATGTATGACTTTCACTATAGTATAATAGTATAGTTAAAACATGAACACACCGGTTATGATTCTCTGCACTCCATAGCTACTCTTCCAGTTGTTTTCGAGAAACTCTGTCATGCAGAATGTTTGTAGTTTCTCCAATATTATTGTACTATACTGTATGCTTTGGTTGTTATCATGCCAAATTAATACATCTGAATAAAGAAAAGCATTCATCTATGCTTGCTTACCTAAGTATGTGTGCATGTCCCCTATGCCATCAGATGTAATGTGTCTTTATGGGACTCTGATGAACCAATACCGAGGGCCGAGCTTCTGAAGGGTGTGGAAGGAGCTCACGGGATCCTATGTTTACTCTCAGACAAGATCGATGCTGAGGTCCTGGATGCCGCAGGTAAACATCACGTGTGTCAGGTGCTCCCCCAACAAGTGGCATCTGTTCTCACCTTTATTGGTCTCTGTTTCATTCTCTGTCTCTTCTAAATCCCCCTGCAGGACCCAACCTGAAGGTAATCAGCACCCTCTCGGTGGGGTTTGACCACATGGCCCTCGACGAGATCAAAAGACGGTGAGTTGAATTATGCTAATACGCGCGCTTAGGTGAATGCCGTGTAGCGGTCGAGTGCCTGACAACGAGCTAAGTCATTTGTGCATTTATTCTTTTTAACAGCGGTATACGCGTTGGCTACACCCCGGACGTCCTGACCGATGCCACTGCCGAACTCACGGTGGCGCTGCTCCTGGCAACTGCACGCAGGCTACCAGAGGGCGTAGAGGAGGTTAAAAAGTCAGTACACACATGTATTATAGACACACACACTTGGTTTTGATTTGGGAATTTACATTGCAAATGTGTATTATATTTGCATGTGGATCGACTTTGTTATCTTTACAGATAGGGATGGGAATTTATAAGATTTTATCGATACCGATTCCATTATCGATTCTGCTTATTGATCCGATTCTTTATCGATACATACAGGTTTATTAGCGTTAAAGTACTTTTATTTCTTAATCTCTGAACAGAACATACAGCATATACAGTAGTAAACTAACAGAACTAAGCTGGTTAGTAAATTGGTTAGTGAACAATTTCCCCACGGGGATTATTAAAGTAGGCTACCATTTTATCTTATCTTAGAATAACAACACACAACTTGACATTTCTGATTGTCATTTATACAATAAATTAACCTACCAAAATTCCGAGGCTCTAACGTGGCGTAAGGGTGCAAACCTTTCACCGCAAATCTAGTGACTGCTCTGTGACACTCATTCACCTTTTCCTGAGGCATTTACCTGTGTGTGTATATCCTACTACCAGCACTGGCTGCAGCCTCAGTCTGACTGTCATCATCTAAAATTGATGAAATGGGAGAATATTCATAAAGTGAAAGCATTCATTTTTCATTTAGGTTTTCTTAGTCAAGGAAACTAATCGTCTGCTAAGGATGCATGCGTGGTGCTGACGTTATTTGAATGAACAGGATTTTACCTTCGGTAACGCACTACTAGGTTGAGGGGATGCAGTACTCGCCCGTAGAATCAAACGCACGACATTCCTGCACTTTAAGGGCATGCTGTGTTGCCAAATGCTTCAGCATATTGCTAGTATTTCCCCCCTTGTAGTGTTGCAACGGTGTGGACATTTTCACACCGGTGGATAACAAATACCGGTAACCAAATAAAAAAAGGAAATTCACAGTATTTTTCCCTGTCTGAATCGGAGCCAGCAGGAATTGAATAACGCAAAACTACAATATCACGTATTGTGTGTGTGTGTGTGTGTATTTGAGCGTTTCTTTCTTTCCACCATGGCTCCGGTCCCAAACAAACTAAAACATGATACAGCGTTCTCTATATGGCATTGAAAAACATGGCATCGTTAAGAGGAATCGATAGTCACGGAGGCATGGGATTCCAAGGAATCGGACAACTATGAACCTTTTGGGAACCTCAATGGGAACCAGTTCTCGATTCCCATCCCTATTTACAGATCAGTGCTGTGTGTGTGTGTATCATTTAAATGCTCCTTTGTTCTCAGTGGAGGCTGGAGCTCATGGAAGCCTCTGTGGTTGTGCGGTTACGGACTGTCTGGCAGCACTGTGGGGGTCATCGGACTGGGACGCATAGGTGCCGTTTCCTCCTCTTGCTTCCTCTGACAAAAGGATACGTCTTCTAGTGCTTAGGGGGTTAGTTTGATTCCCAGACGAATGGTGCTGGGTTCAAAACCCAGTGTCCACAGTCTACCTGTAGGCATCCCTGAGCATGAAGATGCCTAACCCCTACCTGCTCATTCGTTGACATGTATCTGAAATCATGGATACAAATGACAGAATAGTAGTAAATGATAACAAAATGGCTTCTTTCTCCAAGCAAAAGAACAACTTGAATCTCCTGTTTCAGTGGTTTCAGTCTGAATGACCTTGACCGTGGTCGCTTTGAAGGGAGAGTAAAGAGTATCGATTCAGTGTATTGAAACACTATGCCATTTAAAGCGGTATTTGCGGTTCTTATCTGCTTTAGTTTCTTTGCACAGAAAAACCCACAAGCTTCTTTGTATTTTGCAATCACTATTTGACCAAAAACGTATATAAAACAATATAAATAACCTTAGCTTGTTAGTACATTTCATTATTGTATAACATACGCTCTGTACAACATAATATACAACACAGGTGTGTGTAATGGATAGGAAGTTTAATTGAATCACGTTAATCATTTTGTAGTTCCTGAACATATTTTTTGTGTGTTTATGTTCTCAGGCTTGGCGATCGCCAAGAGACTGAAAGCGTTCGGAGTGAAGCGTCTGCTGTACTCTGGAAGAACCGCGAAAGCCCACGCTCCTGAGGTAGACGGAGAGTTTGGTAAGAAAAGAAAATCCAACGCAAGTTTTTGAATAGGTTAAAATAAACATGGACCATTTCAAGAGATTCAACATTAAACAAAGGTATCTTGGGCATTAATTATTATGATTTACTTATTTTTGTCCCTTTCCTCCTTTCCTTTCTTTGTTACTTGGGTGTGGGTTGCAGTACCATTGGACACCCTGGTTTCTGAGAGTGACTTTGTGGTCGTGTCCTGTTCCCTCACACCCGACACCCAGGGCATGTGTGACAAGGCCTTCTTCAGCAAGATGAAGAAGACGGCTATCTTCGTGAACTCCAGCAGGCAAGGGCATAACTTATAGAGAGTGAAACATATAGACCACTAAAACTGCAACATGTATGTACGGTGTAGACACATGCTGCTCTAAAACAAGCAGAATATTTCGTTCTGTGCCTTGATATTCCTTGATAAATTATAGGTTTGCCAGCGGGTAATTTGTTCTACCCGTGTGGAGGGATTATTATGATCAGAACACTATTGTTAGTGTGTGTGTTTTGTGTCACAGAGGGACTGTGGTGAACCAGGAAGACCTCTACCAGGCTCTGAGCAGTGGTCAGATAGCTGCAGCCGGACTTGACGTCACCACGCCTGAGCCCCTGCCAACCGACCACCCCCTGCTAACGCTCAAAAACTGTGGTATGCAAACCAAATTATTTATCTTTTCTGTTATATTTGTTTGTGACCATTGTTTTTAAATGACCTTTTTTCTCTATATCTCTCTCTCTCACAGTGGTTCTGCCTCACATTGGCAGCGCTACATACTCCACCAGAGGCATAATGGCCGACCTGTCTGCTCGTAACCTGCTGGGAGGCCTGCAGGGCACCGACATGCCCAGTGAACTGACCTTCTGAGGCCCAGTACCGCTCCACTATGGCTGGCTGCGCCTCCTCCAGTGCCTCCTGAGTATTATTAGTAGATTACTGAAGTAGTTTCATAGTGAAAACACTCACTGCAGTAATGCTATGAGAACTGCAAACACTAATGTTGCTAGGATATGGTCAGCTTTATGTGATTAATGATTACCTTCAACCATTTTAGATAGTCCTTGAAATACTCGAAAGCCCTTTGTAATTACTAACAACAATGTAAACCACACAACTAAAACTGTGAAAAGTAAATGCAGAATATAGGTTTATGATTTTCAGAAATGCAGGACACCTCTCAAAAGCACTTGCATGTTATGTTTTCTTCAAAACATTTATCCAAATTTCCATTTGCAAAAGGATAGATTAATTAAATTTGACTTCAAATCAAAATTGCTTTCTTTTTTCAGCAGTTTGACAACATTGTGTGGTATCTACTACATACAATCCAATTATTTATTCAATTATTTTTAACCAGGTCTATATTTACTCATTGTCCACCATTTTAAAACAGCCCACACTTACTAAATTCATTTTAGGTGTTAATGCTGGCAACATGGCAAACCTGAGACTGTGAAAATTAGTTTTTTCCATATTGTTGAAAATAAATGACTGGGTTCAAATATTCATCACACCATTTATTATCAGGGAATTTCAATAATTTAAAGTTATTCTCACAGAGAATATTTTCAATACATTTTATTTTGGCAACATTTTGAATTGGCACCATGATCCATGACCATCATCTGATAAAAGTAAGCAATTATTGTGAAGATATTTAAAAAGTATCATCTTTACATAGTGCGGGGCTATTAATTAATTAGCCTTATTTGATTGTATTTTAGTGTGATGTACAAAATAGATTTTCTTTTAAAATAATTATTTGCATTTAAATCATGTTTTGGTCCTTTTTAATTTTAAACAAAAAACAAGGAGCATAGTAAATTGTCAAATAAGTAAAATGTGCTTAGACATTTTTATCTTAGTCCATATTGCCCGGCTCCTATATGCTTTCATCCCATCATGTCCTACAGCCACCCAAAACGTCCATATTCTGGCCTTTTCTTTCATTAAACATTAACAAAATCAGTGGGTGCAGCTCACAGCAGGCTATCAGCCAATGGTTGCTGCTGGTCATCGGTCCAGTGTAGGCAGGTGTTCTTGGAGTGTTTGTAGAGGTGTGAGGACTGGCTGAAGCGCTTGCCACACTTGGGGCAGGGGTAAGGCTTCTCGCCAGTGTGAACACGGATGTGCTTCTTGCAGTCCGTCAGGTTCATGAAGGTCTTGCAGCAGATGCTGCACGCGTACTTCTTTTCCCCTTCTACAAGCAACACGTGGTCCTCGGCGGCCGCCTTCTTGCACTTAGACAGCACCTCCTCTGACGCTCTGGTGAGTGCCGGGCGATCAGCCGCCCCAGAGGAAGAGGAAGGGTCTGAATCTGTCTCTGAGCCCGCTGGCGCCGCCTTGGGAGCGATCCGTCGGAAGCCCGGCAACCCCGACATGACGCATCCACCTCCTCTGGTTTTACCAGTGCTGGAGGTGGGCAGGAGGGCAGGTTGTAAACCTAGGGCTGGCCTCACACTCCTCAGGAACCCCCCCAGAGAGCTTTGGGTGGGCTGGAGGACAAGTGTGTCGCTGAAGCCCGGGGCCTGTGTGGAGAGGAGCTGCTGCAAGGGCACCGTGGTTACTGGGAAGACCAGAGAGGAGGAACAGTCTGAGGAGGAACTGGTGGAGCAAGATGTATTGATTGTATCAGACGTTTCACATGGCACTCCAACGATCCCCTGAGCCTCTGTGATGGCTTCAGCTGCAGCAGCGGTGGCGGTGAGGCTGGCTAGGCTCTCCTCCACCTCCAGAGCCCCCATGACACTCTCGCTGCTGGGGTTGAGGAAGCAGGAGAAGGCCAGCTCTGACAGGCTGTCCAGTCCTTCAGCCAGGATTGGTACCTCGCATGCCGCCGCATTGCCGACCTCCATGTGTTGCTGTGCATCTGTGTGAGGATCGCCGTGGTGACCCCCTGCTGCCATTCTCTTGTCGCTCAACGCAATGTCTGGAAGGCCATCGCAGTGCTCCCTGTCTGGAGACGGTGAGCGCTGGTCGGGCACAGCATCTATTTCTGGAGACGATGCACTCAGGTTTTCCCTTTTCACCTCAATGAACACCATGTTCTCTTCCTCTTGTTTCTCTTCTCCCACCTGGACTTTGACCACAGCTTCTGAATTCACGTCTCCTCCCTCCTCCACGCCCCCCGCGTCGCCGTCCGACTGGCTCGGCAGCTCCATCTCCTCTGACTCCCACTTTGTGGCCTCATATTTCTCCTCCTGCAACTCCTCCTCGCCTCTGCTCTCCGGGAGCAGTGAGTCTGCGGTGGGGAGCTCTTCCTCCTCCGGCCGGCCGGCATTGGCAGCAGTGCTCCTCGTCACAGTAGGCGAGCGCTCCCCGCAGTCGTCCCTCAACAGCCTCCTCTTTCTACCGCCCAGCCCGTCTTTGTGCAGGGGTGACGTGCGCTTGTGGCCTGCAGGGGACGCTGTATTCTGTTTCCTGCTGACACCGCCGTTCATCTCCTCGTGGGCATTAAGATTGCCACCGGATTGACTAACCTCCATTCCGGCTTCTCCGTTGTTTAGCGAAGCATCCGTGAAATAGTTGCTGAGACTGAATTGGAGATGCTGGGGTGAAACTGGCCCAAGATGCATAGATGCTGCCTCAGATAGGTCCCCTGTTGGAGGGGAGAGTGGTGCCTCTTTCTGCTGCCGTACGGATCTCCAGCCTCTAGGGGGCGACGTTGGGAAGTCACGCTTGGACAGGTGGAGCTTGCAGGCCTTCACCACGGTGTTTAGGTGCAGGTGGGAGGCGGCCAGCAGCACGTCCATCACGTTGGACGAGCCCGGTGTGAGGGTCGAGGTGTAAATCATCTCCAGTAAGGTGGAGAAGGCCTCGGGGGTCACCACTTCCTGGTCAAGCTCCATCACACAACAGGGACCATCCCCGTGCACCATTTTAGTCCCTCCTCCAACCTCATCGCCCTCCGCGGAGCTCAGCAGGGCCCTGAAGTGAGAGCTGCAGGCGGCCAAAATGGATCGATGCGCGGGGAAGCTCTGGCCCCCCACCGACACCACGCAGTCGCAGAGCTGCCCATGGATGCGCTGATGGTTCAACTGCTGAAAGATGCGCTTGAAGTGCCCAGGGAAGTCCATGGGGTAGACGACTGCTGCAGGATGATGCAGAATAGATGGGATACACGGGTGGGTGTGCGGCTTCTAATGCTTTCCTGTATTCTATGTATTCTTCGAAAATAAATGCATCACACTTTTTTGTCACCTAATGTCTGAAATAAACCCTGTAACGGGTTTGCCGGTGATGCATAGGCTATACTACTGTGAGCGGGCCTAATCCATAATACGGCCAAATGCACAGCGCTTCATCACAATGCGTCTCCAAATCTTATAGGCCTACTGCATTTCTCCCTCAAATAGTCTTCGATCGCATTTTACCTTCAACATTAATTTAACCCTAAATATATATTATAGCGTTTTTAGCCTCATCACATTTCCACTTACCCCTTTATTATGGTCTAACTCTAGCCGCGCTACCCTTTCTAGTGTTGACGGACACAAAGACAACAGCGCCCCCATCTGGCGACTTGTTATATTAAATCATCTTTGTCAATTACCCAATTAGTAATACAAAAGCGTTAAAAAATATATATATTGGTATTCATATAACATGTTTGGATCAAAATAGATTTTGACGTTACATCATATTTCCAATATTAGAACACAGCATTTCATTTCTCAACCAACCAAACGAGTTCAACACATTTTATTCTATTACACGCTGACACTTTGCATATATAGTTCACAAATAGTTATTTTCTTTTTTAACAACGACCATGGAATAAGAAAGAACTGGGTGGATGGTTCTCGGTGAGCCTGCATCTTCCACACTGAGCTGCTGCAGTAGATTCTCTGAGGAGGCGGATGATGAGGACGTAGACCTGCACCCTGCCTCCCTTGGGTGTCGCTGCCTTGCCGATGCATGCGAGCAGAAGAGGCTCCGATCATATGCTGTCCAGCTTCTTCAATACATATGGAGCTGCAAAACGTAGGAACAGCATGTGTTTCCAGAGCCTTTTTTTCATTTATATATCTCACAATTTGAAAATGAGATGTTGGCAATGAGTGCACTCAGTGGCCACAGGGACGTCACATAAGACCATACGTTTTCCACCATAACGTCACCAATGTCATTGACTGCGGGCCCTACTTACTGGCGCGGAGGAGAGCGACGTAGAGGATGAAGTTGCGCACGGATGAGATCACATCCTCCCGCATCTTCTTCTTCATTTCCTCTGGGTCCATTTTAGGCCCTAGTCCTTCCAATTTAAACATCGTGTTAATGTCCAATTGTGTATGTTATTATTTTGCTCCTGGAAATGAAATTCAATCGTTTCGGAAGCATGGGAGAAAAAGAAACGCTGTGCCGGAAATACGTCATGTATGAGGTAAGAAAAACAAGATGATGCGCGTCACACCGCCGCCTAGCGCCTGAAACATGAACACACGATTTATTATTAGTATTAACCGTATAATAACTACTAATATATATAATAACTACTAATATATATAATAACTAATAATATATATATAATAACTACTAATATATAATATATATATATAATAACGGTATAACAAAGAACACACCTCGTATTAACAGTATAATTACATAATATATAATACAAATAAGAATAATATATATAATAACGATATAACAAATCGAATATGTGGCCTAATATATAGCCTTATATTTATGCTACTTTCCAAAGGTAAGGTAACAGAGGGGAGGAAGGGGGTGAGACAGCGAGAGGAGAAGGGGGTGAGACAGAGAGAGGAGAAGGGGGTGGGTTATTCTGAGGATTAAATGAGAGCAGCACGATGACAGCATGCAGTGTAGGAGGCCAAACCCCCACTCGGGATAACGTTAAGGTCTTCCCGAAAATAAACGATTAACCTTATAAAACCTTAGATGATCAGTGATTTACTGCGATCTCTCTCCGAGACAACTATTATAGTCCAGAACACGAGGTGAGTTTCATCTTCTTGGTTATTTTCTCATTTTTTGTGTGCGTCTGGATGAGGATCAGCCGGCGAGATTTGCACCTTGCGCGTTAATGTCTTCTATAATATTCATATATAAAAGATCAGATTTAAAACGCGTCGTTTGCGCGTTTGCCTTCACACACCGGTGCTCCTATTGATGAGCTTGGGGGGGGGGTTGAGGGTTTTTAAATCGGATTAAGATTATGAAAGAGACAACAAAAGATTGACCTTTTTTCTTCTTTGTTTAGTCTACTGGTTTAGCGTGGATTACTACCACTGATTGCAATGTGAAATCATCATAAATCGTCATGTAATGAATATACATTCGGAATGAATGACTTTCGCCCTTCACTTGCCCCATCAGCAGTAGTACTAATATTCGTTGTTTGTCACCCTGACTCTACTAAACTGAACTGGTTTACGCCATATAGTATTTAACATGTACGGTAGATGGGGTAGATGCTGGAAGACAGGCTCTCTCTCGTTGTAGACCCCACTAATAACGCATGTCTCCGTCTATTCCATTCATTGAATAGCCGTAAAAAAAAATCTCGGTCACTGCGCTTAGGATGGGGACATGACCTGACTACATTTAGAAAGACGTAGTAGATGTAGGCTATGTGGTCTGGATCTTGATGTAGTAGTCAGGCTATAGTCTACATCCAGTTATGAATGGGGCGTCGGCAATATGCGTGCAATATCCTTTTTCTTCTCATATTGTCCTCTCTCTCCTCCTCCGTGCACTTCTCCATCATGCCGTGACGATGAGAGGCATGGCCCATCGGCGATATGTAGGAAGATGTAGGCCTATACCTCGGATTTTTTTTTTCGGCTCTTGACAGAATGGTGTCATGTGAAACAGTGAAACGCACATTAAACACACAACGAATGTTGAATATGTGTTAAAAAACCACAAAAACCCACAAGCGTGTGTTACTACTGTGTAACTTATATATATATATATATGTGTGTGTGTGTGGGCCTATTGAAGCTCGTGTGATGCCAGTGTAGTGCGATGACTCAGGGCTGGCTGTATGAGGTAGGAAGAAACATGTGATGCGAGCTACTGCAGCTCAGGTCAGTCAGCCGGAGGAGAAAGGCGGACAGGCAGAACTTGCACATCAGGAAAGACTGCCTGCATGCATCTCTGCCTCTACACACTGGCCACGATCTGCCCTACTGACTAGCTGTCCCACTTTCTACAGCCAGTCAAGAAAACCAGCCAGGCATTCTTCTGTTGTTGTTTTTTCCTCTTCCTCATTCAAGCTGTAGGGTGGGAGGGCTGTGATGCTGGACGGATCTTGCTACTCTAGTCTGCAGCCTATTTTATTGATCAATTAATCATTAGAATAACCAATCATTGACACAGATAAACATTTGCATTATACTTTGGTTGCAATACCCATCGCTTCAGACGCAAATGATCACTGACCAGTCAATATCTGCAAAAGCATTGCAATGATTTACTGAAATGATTGAAAAGGCAGGACATGGGAGGACCCATATTAGAATTAATGGAAGAATTAATGGTTTTCTTGGCTCATATTGTAACAGCGACTCTCTAGTGGATGAGCGAGAAACCCTGACCTCATTGACTTGATTAGGTTGAGCAGCATCACTGCACTTGACTGGCACTGAGATCATAATGTAGGTCACACTTTGTGTGTATGTAGGCATGAGTAGAGGGAACATGCCTATACATAGCCTACCACACTTCTCTTTTTTCCCTGTTTCCTCCCTCCTATCTGAATCCAATATGAAATATTTAGGCCTGTATATGCAAGTATTTTCTCAAGACTCTGGAACATGATGTATCTGCTGGCTTAGAGGTTACCTGGATGTAACCTTTACTTAAGATATGAAATGGTATTTCATGATCAATGAGCTGGAGAAAATTGGCCAGAGTTTAGCCACAGGAGAAGCAAGAGAAACTAGATTTCCAACATCTATCATCTGCTAAGATCTGAGTGTGTTTTTCTTCAGTGACCGAGAAAACCCCCCCTGCCAGATCAGAAATAGAGATAATACACTACAGTGCACTATTAATTTTCTCAATCCTCCCATGGTTTTGACACAGAAAGGGACACAAATGAGTAGTGCAGAGAGGGTATTCATAATGCTAATGGAATGAGCCCACAGGAGGAGGGATAGGACAACTGATTGGATTATGTTCAGATGTGTGATAACCAGAACCAAAATGACTAAACTAAATAGAGCTAAATAGTCACCAAAACAACATTCAACTGACAACCAGAGAACCAGTGGATTGCTATGTATCTTTATTTTCTATAATTACGGTGTGTTTAGCTATTGTCTAGTGGAGCAAAAGATACTGAGTTGAACCCAGGGATCGAGCCCAATGTCCACAGTCTGCCTCTAGGCATCCTTGAGCAAGATGCCCTGATGAACGCCTACCTTCTTCTAAATTCTTCTAAGTGCTAAAATGATTTAATAAAAGAAGAAGACAACATTATATGTTGCAATGTTTTTAAAACTTGATACATGGTCGTGACCATAACTATTTCAGACCTGACCTAAATAGCATTGAGCCCTTAATCTGACGTGACATGGCAGAAGGTAGATTGAATTGGTTAAATTGCTGTGCAGACCCCTACCACTCCATCAGCCCACCCCCAGGAGCGCAGCTGTATCCTGTGTGTAATATGGATTGAATTTGAATTTGAATTCGAACTGTTCCTTTTTGGATTACTGGGTTAAAAAGATAATATTGTGCAATGTGGTGCTTGTTTAAGGTTTGTTTCTGCATGTATGTGTGTGTGTGTCATACTGTGTTCCTCGATCCGCAGTGTGGACCAATGAAATTGACTGATCTCTTATTTCATGGCTTCGAACTTGAGCGTGTCACTCAGTCTGTGTCCGCCAGTTGTCTGCGTGACGTTAATCAACAGAACAGAAGCCTGACATGCAGTATAAACCAGCTCAGTGTCTGCACAGCCTTACAAGAAGTTGTTGAGGTGTTGTTGTGTTCACCCGCTATAGCATGCCAATAGTTCTATAGGCTTCTGGAAGGAGGAGGGCCGAGGGAGGGAGGAGGGTGTTCAGCTGGGTCTGGGTCTTTCTTGGCTCAGCGCTGCTAATTGGATTTCAAAATGTTTTTTTTCTTCTCCCTGTTTCTACTCCAGCTTACCGCAGGCATACATTTGCCAAGTGAACACCTCTGTGAACAGGAGGGGTATGAGGAAGCAGGGCTGGCCTGTGAAAGAGAGAGAGAGAGAGAGAGAGAGAGAGAGAGAGGGAGAGATGGCCTGGAGAGAAATGGGCCTCTGAGTTTCACAAAAATTAATTGCTCATTGATTGGGAGGATGGGGATAGACTTGAAGAAATTGGTTGTGGTTGTGAGAGAGAGGGAGAGAGAGAGAGAGAGAGAGAAAGATGGAAAGGTGAAGGTGTTCAGACTTCAGAAAAATCCAGAGAGGGAGAGGAACAGAAAAACAGAAAAGATTGAAGTCCGCTCAGTGGATGAAAGAAAGGAAACACTTCTAACCGATCCTCAAAATGTAAAAGCATTTTGTCGATAGAAAAACAAGATGCAAAACAAGATTTGGAGAGAGCAGCAGAGAGAAAGAGAGAGAGAGGAGAGAGAGAAACATTATGGACCAGAGGGGGAATTCTGTGTGATGAGTTCTGTGATGAGATCAGCTCGGGGACTTAAGGTCATGGCACTTGTTAAACAGTGTTCACGATTACCATTGATTCTGAACCAGATTAAGACTGTCTTATCACCATGAAACAGGCCACATAAGCCAAGGGGGGGGCTTATAATAGTCTCGCAAGTCGGTCTGACCCAATAGGGATCGAAACTAAGTTCTCACATCAACACTCCAATAATCATGTATCCTTCACTTCAGCTGAGAAACGGCGAGCGGAGCGAGAGAGGGTGTTCTTCCCTGTGCTGAACATGTCGTCTGCTTTTTAATGTCTTATTTACTGACAAATCGTACATCACTGTCTACCACCACCGGCCTCTGTTGGATCCAATGCAGGCCTGGGAAATTCTGCAGAAATCAGCAGTTTTTTGTCTCTCGCTCTCTCTCCCCTGGGGAACCAAGTTGATCACGCCAGGCCGTGCAGATGCACATTTGTTGTTTTCCTCTTTTCTACAACTCCATTGCTCTCACTGCTCTCTTCAACCTCTTTTAAAATTCTCCCTCCCTCTCTCCTCTCCTCCCCGCTCAC
>OMKN01081297.1:1583-21088 GCA_900302345.1 Melanonus zugmayeri
CCCCACGGGCCTGGGTCACGCAGGTGAGTAGCAGATTCTGCGCACAGAGCCCAGTGTGACCTCAGGGTGTCTGGATGTTGGTGTGTAGTCGACCGGTTGACAAGGGATTTAAGGGTCCGCTTTTGAAAGTTTCATCAAAGTGAGATCAAATAGTTTATGTTTAGAGTAGTTCAAATGTAATGAATATGCTATCTCAAAGAAGCAATATTTTGAATTAATCAAAAGTAGAGTAGGGCTTTTAAAGAATTTTACTTTGTTGTATTAACCGTCTTTATTTCTCGCGCTCTTATATATTTTTAACGACACATCGGATGAAGTCCTGTACAAAGCTTTGAAGAAGTGGTGTGATGAGTGGAGTACATCATCAGAGACTTTGAACCGATTACCTCATGAATTAACAGTATTTAGTTGTTTCTGGGGATGAACTAGAAGTGGGCCATTGTTTACGGATTTTATTTAAAAATATATATGATGTGCCCTGGACATGCGTGAGATCTTAATATTGTACTTTTAATAGGCCTATAGTATGTTTTGTTGACTTCATTTGGATATCGCAGCAACATAACTTTTCCCTGACTATGTAATTCTAAGTAGCTCACTATTTAATGTCTTTGCAAAGAACCTATGAATGTGGACTTTTGTCATTTGTAAAATGGTTTGTTAAACAGGGTTTCAGATTATTTGAAATATTCAAGTAAAAGATTAGTGTGTGTTGAAATATATTGTGCAATATATGTATTTTTAATCTTTCACAAAATGTTAAAGTTTAGCACATAAAAGAATGGTACAATTTATTGCCATATGTTATTGAATCCAATGAAGTTGTCTCTAATATGCCCCCTAGAGGTAATTTAAAGAAAATGAATTTATAGGCCTATTTGCCTTGAGGATATTCTCTGTTTTTCAAATCTATTACCATATTAGAATCTTACAAAATCAAAAAAAGTGATGCACCATAAATAAGAACATTTACCAGATAAAATCAAAAAGGTTTTTTATATAAATATTGTACAAAATGAATTTTCATTAAAATGTAAAGTTAATCAATATTACGGTCTATTGATGTTACTTAAAACCATTAAAAACCAAAACCCCATTTCTGGTAAGCGTTTTTCGTTTTTTGTCACAAACATCGACGGCCATGGTCATATTTTTTGTAGAATACTTCTTATGACAATGGAACAACATCAATGAATGCTCATGGACTACATAGGCCTATTGCCACACAGAGTACAAGTTAAACGTAATCCCTTTGGCCTTGAACAGTTTAACCTGCATTTGAAACATGAACCACAACTTCATCCAAAGGTTTACATGAGCGTCTTGATTGCTTTCGTCACCCTTTACGTCACAGCTACTGATTCCACCCGTTATCATCATATATCATATATCCTTAGTCCAAGACTAAGGATGGTAAACAAACAGAAACTAACTGTCTAAATGTAATGTACATAAACCATTTAAATAATTTCCTCCAGGATCAATAAAGTCATCTGTATCTGTTTTTGTCCATGTAGGCCTACATTACTTACATTAAGATTTAAATCCAGCTATAATTAAATAATTAAAAAATAAAATACCGCAAAAGTCTACTATCTTCTGGAGAATGGCCGACAACATTTCGATAGCCATTTGGTTGTTTTGGACACTTCAAAATGCTTTGAAGGATAACCATACAAGTCACTTCATAGTAGTTAAGGGCGGCGTTGGTGTGAATGCTACAAATGGGCAAGTGTCAACGTCACTATGTAAGTTAGCTTAGCCGTCGGCCGCCCACACTAACAGTCGTTCTCTTTCTCGTCCATGCTAGAGCTGGAACTGTGGCGGCTGCTGTTGTTGGAATTGTCCGGGGACTCGCACGACAGCAGCGCGTCGTTGGGAGCGATCGGCGACAGGGTGTTGTCCTTCGCGTTGGCGGATTTGGAGTTGCGGTAAGGGTCTCCAGAGTCTGCGTGAATCGGGTCGAAGGTGATGGTGCCGTCGTTCAGGTCCAGCGTGGTGGGCGGTGACATGTCGGGGGTAGAGCTGTGCTGGTAGAGGTCGGAGGGGCACTCGGCCAGCAGGGGTTCTTGTTTAATGGCCCGGGCCATCAGCTCCGAGGTGCACAGGGATGTGGACGACACCACCGCCAGACCATGAGCCCGCGCCTGCATCTCCAACTCCTAAACCAACATGCACAACAGTTATATCAGAACAAGAATTCCCTGCACATTTTAGACATTGAAGAGTAAAACAATAGTTCTTTAGTTATTTTTTATTTTTTTAGTTATTATTACCATTTAGTCATTTAGCAGAAGGTTTTTTATTCAAAACAGTGATTTTTTTCCCCACATACAGTGACATATAGTGACATAATGAGCATATAGGGGTTAGGCATTTTACTCTATCTAGGATGCTGCGAACATTGTTTTTTTTTAACCCAGAACTTTATAAAGTTATATATAATAACTGCAAAGGTAACACACACCAAGGGTTATAGTGAGGTGCTGATCACTTAAAAGTAGACTTAAAAGTAGAAAGAAAGTGTCTGGCTCCATATGTATTACTCTTTCATTCAGATGATGTTTCAGCCCTCAGGCCTTCTTCAAGATCAACCAAGTCACCCTAACCACTAGGATGTATTTTTTGCAATAGTTATATAATATTGAATAGTTTACTATTGGCTCAATTTGGTGCTAGGTGACATCATAGGGAACAAATCAGAGCCAATTAGACACCGCAGTCTGTGTGGTCTAATTCCACTGTTTGGTTCCTATGGTTACTGCTAAGTGAAACATGTAAGCCTAGTTTTGCCTTTTTGTTTTGAGAGTTAATGGACCTGAATGCGTAGCATCAGGTGGCGGTTAGCATGCTCCAGCCTCTTCTGCCTCAACTCCAGCTCTTTGGCGCACTGCTGCTCCCGCTGCAGCTTGCGGATGTAGTCGACTGAGGCTTTGAGAATAGTGCCCTTATTCCAGCGCATGTCCCTGGGGGAAACAGAGCACAACAGTCCCTCAGTGCTAGTCAGCTGAGTGGCATGACAACATCTCTTTCTTAACCATCACAGGGCGCCAGTTACCCTTGTTACACTCTATGGACTTTTAGGTGAGAAGTGTTTAAAAATAGAGTGAGTGGATAATGATTGACTAGGGTATATAGACAGACAGACAGACATACAGGCAGACAAGAGAGACAGACTGGATGACATATTGATTGATTGATATTTGTACTTACGGGTCATTTGACTTAGGAATCAATGTCCCCAATTCTTTGATCCTATCGTTGATATTAAACCGCCGCCTGCGTTCAACTGTAAATGTAATTAATTTAAAAAAATACTTATTTCTGTTAAAATGCTAACTTATAAAATGTCAATATTTTCTAAAGTAACCCTTCATTTTCTCAATTAAAGTGTCCACAATAGTGCTAAACTCAATATTGCAATGTTACAGAAAAAAAATAAACAATGTGTTTAAAAACTTAAATGAAAAACTTGCAAAACACTGTTGTTTAATGTTCACATTAGACATATATAATGGCCAGCCAAACATTTGCATGTATTCAATGTTTAGAGACAGAAATAATGTGTAAATATGAATTAAAGCAAGCATACAATACATTTGTTTTGCTATAATCAACATTGACAAAACCATGACAACATACCTGTCAATGCTACGCACAGATTGTATGGAAGGCCTACCTAGAGTTTGCTCCCCACATGTAATATGCATATGTAATATGCAAAAAATCTGAACAGCAACCAGTAAGATATGTCCAACATATCACTATGCATTTACTTCAGACTTACTAAGGTTATGGTTGTCCTTCTTCTGTCTTTCCTTTGCTAGAGCCCGTACTTCAGCCTCTGTAAAATAAAAAATGAACTTAGAGCTCAAATCCACACATCTTGTGGATCATAAAATGTGAAATACTATTTACATGACACTCGTTCATGGAACTGTATGTGGTAATAGGAGATAATGAGATGAAAATAAGACTTATTTTGGTGTAATGTGTGTTGTGCAATTGCTTTAACGGTTACTTTGTGGATTACATTATGGAAAATATGTGATGGTTTCTTAACTTTGTGTTGTTTGACATTAGACCACTGTACTGCTAGCTCATATTGTGTGAAGTTTGATGCACAATAACAAATGTTTTTATATTCCAAACTGAAATATCTTCCACAAAGGTGTGTATATATTTTTTTCTGTTGTTACTTTATTCTTATTCTTTGCTTACCTACTGGAAAGCCTTCTTGCCTTTGATAGTTTTCATACTGGCTACAGGGCCCAGGCTTGTCCAGTATGTGCATCATGCCTGGGGCTGGAGTAACTATATAGCAAATAACATGTTTAATAGTACCGTATGCATTTCATTTCAAAATTGGGTCAGATGTCAATTTAAATTATATCTAATTCACTATTCATTTTTCATTTTAAAATGAATCAATTATAATCCATCCTTTTTCATGGGCAAATACATCCTAGGTCTTTGCTGTGAACTTTTAATTAGTGCAGAAAGGGTAGATCACCTGTGTATTCCCTTTTAATGTTGGACATACTGGAAGAGCATGAGTTGTTGATGCCAAGACCAGGGGGTGGAACTCCTTGGCTGCCGTACATGTTCAGAAGGTTGCCAGACACAGGGAGCTACACACAAACATAATCATTGAGAAAATATCACAGAAATATCCACTTTAGGATATGGTTCTGAGGCACAATGTTTCTAATCAGGTACATCACAGGAAAAGTACCGTGTTTGAAATCTGAAGTCCAGAATCCATAAGGCAGAGGATGTCGTCATTATAACTTGATTCCAAGCCAATAATATCGTCAATAACATCGTCCATCTATAACAAAAAACACAGTCCAGTTCATTAATGACACAAATTCCGTCAATGCGTTGAACAAAATCAAAAACAGTCATGCATGTAAAAAAAAGATGTAAACATTTTAGAGAAATGTCACATATGGTGTGGGAATTAAAAATCTATTGGCTTATGGCAGGTATACCTCTTTCTCACAGTTAGAGCTGAGAGTAAGTAGGGCCATGGGGCTGTTGGGGGCACTGCTGGCTGGCCCAGGGGGCATGCCTCGTTCCGGGGTTTGGCTAGGGCACTGGCTGCCCGTTTTTCCACCAAGTGTGGTGGAGAGGTACTGCCTCACCTGTTGCCTTTGGGCCTGCTGGATGTGGTACTTTGTTGGGGTCTCCAGGTGAGACGGCACCTAGAAAAGTCAGAAGAACTTTAAAAGAAAAAAAAGGAAATAGTGTCGAATAGAAATGTTTTTTCATGGATCTAACCATGTAGATTCAAATGATTTTAAGATACCATGAGAGGAATCTCTCAGCATCTTTGATATCATCAATGCATCAAAAAAACGTTACAAAAAATATGCAGAACAAAATTACAGAATCAAAATCCATTCTTCATAAAAATACCTTAAAAAAGTGAATAATTAAAATAATCCAGTTTGATATATATTGTCGTGATAATAATAATATAATAGTTATAGTAGTTAATAATAATAATAATAATAGTATATTGTTAATTTCAAATTACAAATGCAATTTGACATCCAGTAAATATATATTTGCATAAAAAAATCTAAATGCTACTTCAAATGGTACTGCACACAATGGACTATTTTATCTGCACTTTAGCTACAACTTACAGTAAATGTAGCATACAAATAAGCACAACAAAACTGTATTTCTCACTTAAAAAGTATAATATAAGCAGCAAAATCCACTATTATGCTCAGTCATCACAATTGTCTCTATTTTTTTCATTTTCAGGGAACAGTCTTACCTGATAATGGTTGTATTCAAGCATCTCCAACATAATTATCGTATATGATTATTCGTATTTGTATTTAAATGTTGTGAATTTCAGGAGATAGTCCCTTTGCGATGTTAGTTGAGTAGCATGTGCAAATAAGAGGATTCATTGGTGCTGCTTAATTTATCAAGGAGTTAAGGCTCATTAGTTATGCAAGTTACGAAAAAGGAGGGGGATGGTAAAACTCATCCTCCCACTGTTTTGTTGTTCCAGCTAAACTATGAATTTATGCTTTTATAGAGTTCATTTGACGTCACAGTCTCCATCGCACAAAGACCCCTTTCTACTGGAAGGCCATCAGCCTGCAAACTGGAGCCCGCTTAAGGCTAACTAACGTTTCATCTTTAGTTATGCTCATCTAGTATAAAACATTATTTGTTCTGAGAACCATGGTTACAATCGTCACCACTGTTCCAACACAAACTGGCCCCTGCATACATTTAAAATGTTTGTGGTGTTAACCCATATCTAGTTTTTGGACTTATTTTTTCAAGGCTTAATGAATGTGATGTCAGATATGCCGTGAAACAGAATTTCAAGGGGTGGTGATCATATATATTTACTTATTTGAGCAACATCAACTCCATTTCCGCAGAAAAGTTTGATGTACATTGATGTAATTTTTACTGTATTTCTTGATCAATTTAATAAAAAACCTTCATAAACATTTAACGGACCAATAACAATAAACACAACACACATATGAAGCAGTAGCGTCTTTGAGTTTTAGAAAAGCGCTATATAAATAAAATGTTTATTATTTATTAGTAGCAATGTTTCAGATACATTCGCATATGACACCCCCTTGCTTTATATTGATGACCGGTGATGTATAAGCTAAGCACGTGACTTGACAATGCTCCCAACTGTTTAGAAAACATCTTTCTTTGCATGGCGATCTCACAACCATTATCATTTTGTGATTTGAAAAGAGAGATTCAAAATGTTTGTGTGCAAACAGGGCCTTTGATGAAAGTGGAACATTGTTTGTTGTTTTTTAGATCGATTAGATCTTTGAATGCTCTCCTCTCATAAAAGTGCACAACAAAGTGAAAAAATGAATTTCCTTATGGGTTTTGTTTCATAAACCCCAGAGCCCTAGCTAAAACACTGTGCCTTTTGGTAAATTTGATAATGTGAGTGTATAAGCACTTCAAGTATTTTTGAGTTTTCAAAGGAAGGCACGTCCTATTTTTAGAGGCTTTAACGAATAACGACTTGGAAGGCTGGATTTAATGTTTTTTTGGCTCTGGTCAATTTCTCAACTATGCTCATGCGAGTATCCAAAGTCTCTCAGTGGTTCTCGTCGTATTCATGTCAACGACTGGCATGCACCCCGTGTAACAACGTCACACAGCAGAACATGGCGTCTTTGTATTTGTATTGCTGGAAAAACGTGACTTGGAAGATGGTGAGGTGAACACTTTTGCATACGTGAGGTTCTGTCAAGCAGAAGGGCAGCTCGCCCTTCGGCTTGACAGAACCTTCACGGATGAGCCAGAGAATGCGTCCATTGTGCTCATGTACCAGAGTGTTTCTTTGTCTCTCATACCGTGCCGTGGCCTTTTCCTTCAGCTAAACCTGTGGGTAAGAGACATCCCTTAGCGGAGAACTGTCTCCTCAACGATCCCCTCAGCACAACATTAACTTAGGCTTTATTCATGGGGTCTTTGTGAGACAGTTTATCACCTTTTTCCAGAGCAGAGCACATGGGGCTTGTGTTTCCGAGCCATCCCCAGGGGAAAGATAACATTTCGAGAAAAGTCATCATTTCTTGACCCCTGTTGATGAAACGGTTCCATTCATGCCACTTAACCACTTCAAGTAATTTTTTTCTTTTCCTTTAAACCCAGTTACTCTTTTGTTAACTAAGAGCACATATCTGCACACTGATGCTAAAAAAAAATCAGAACTTTGATATAATCAATTCAGGTATTCAATCTTTTGTCTATAGTGTTTAGTTGTGACTCAAAATAGAGTAAAGAAGAAACATTGTTTTGTCTAAAGATCTTTGTCGGTCTATAGAGGTCATCAACCACGTGAGCAGCTACGTTTCTATTAATCAACTCATAAATTATTGTTATTATCATAAAGTGATATTAGTGTAGTGTTAGTCACTCAACTGAGGAAATATAGCCATACCATTGTAACACGTAGTAACAACATACGTTTGAAATATTGACCATTGAAATATTGACCATTTTGTCAATGGAGCTTCACACACAAAGATCATTTATACACCAAAATAAATAAAATGAATAAATTACATTTTGATGAATGTAAAAAAAACATTTCCTTTCATCAGAAATCAATTAGTTATTTCAATCAATATCTTTTTTTGCTTTTGGACACAACATGGAATGTTACTTTGGTCCTTATTAGGACAAAGGAAGTGTTATACGTTGTAAATATATTCATAGTAATAAATGTACACACATGTTCTAAAATCCTGCAGTGTAAGAAATGCATACAGGATCTAAGGCTGTACTATCCAAATGACAGGGTTGTTTATAGTATTATAGGCACTAATAGATAATACAATGCAAATTATAAAGTATATTAAGTATCAAGCTGTGTCAAAAAGTTGTTACTTCATTTACTCTTGAACACTTGAAATCTGTTCTTACAAATATGTATCAATATTCTATATAGCACTTTCCATTGCACTAATTACTTACACTAATATACGTTTTTTCAATTACGTTAATTGTCCCAGACTAATGTGAATAATCATTCATAATTTTTCAATAACCATTTCGGAAACTCATAGCTAGAGAGAGAGCGAGAGTACATAAAATAATGTATATGGACAATGAAAAGCAACTGGGGCAGCATGGAGTTGCAAAATGCTAAATTAGGTCAATTTTACTGTAAAAACCTTTTCACTGTAAAATCAGTTTTGATATAGCGTGATATAGTATGGCAAAGTCAATTTAAATGACATACAATATGAATTAGTCACGTATAGTTTGGAATTATTGGTGCATGCAGCTAAACACTGCAATTATATATATATATATAGATAGATAGAGAGAGAGAGAGAGAGAGAGAGAGAGATGTAGAACAATATACTATTGTTTAAATGGTCTCTTGAAAGCATTGCTGAATAAACTAAAGATATTTTACCAAAATACTTTGCCAGTTCCTGAATCAAGTCATACGTTTCTTTACATGAATTTACGTACACGTTAATATAAGATAAGCATTCACAACAGAATGCTAAAAAACACAACACATATACTAGCTAAAAAATAAGTATTACAAAGTTGGCGTGAGCCATAACCATGGGGATAACACGTCCCCCTTCCTTCCTAGAACATGACAAATCCGTAGTGCACAGGCCCCTGAACCATCAAATAACTTTTATGGTTGTCCAAAAGCCCATTCAAATGTTTGGTTTGGTTATATAGCTTTTTTAATAGGCTGTCGTATAAAACACACAAAAAAATATGATGGGTCATTTGCACCTAAGGCTAGGTCCTTGCAAAGCAACAGGACAACTCTGTGAATTGTTTTAATGTGCATTTGGACCACAATGGTCCAAGTCTTAAGTGTTTAGCTTAAAGCGTCTGACACTCGATAGACAGACATAGTTTCTACATAGTTACTTCCTGCATGTTACAGTCGGGATGGAAGCAACAAGACAAACATAGAATAATGCTGGCCTTGTCTTTCATACAACCAGCCAGACAAGAGTTACAGCCATACTGACTTCCTACATAGCTTTATTTTCAGACACAAGTGCCACAGAGCAGAACTCTGTCTGCCTACTAAATCATTCTCCTTCCTGATAATGGTAATTAAGTCCATGACAAAGTATTATTTCCCCAGAGTGAGCCATCCAGGACACTCCTCCATCAGCAAACCAGCAATATGTTGTGTTCCCATAAAACACAACAAAAAACAATTGATAAGGTTTCATCGAGGACATGTAAAACCTGTGAGTTGTCTCCATGTTGCTCTACATTGGGTTGACAGGCTGCTTCATCAATAGCAGGCTCTTAGCACAAAGCTTCCTCTCTGCTCTTCCTGCCCCCTGGCTACGGAATTACAGAATGTTCCATCATGTGTCGAGAATCGGGAAACATGGCCCAAGCTTTGGGAGGGTTTACAAACATGCACTTGCTTATGAGATGTAATAAAACCCTAATGAAGCCACAAAGGTTTGGTTTCTAATACGTTTTATCTGGTGAAGATATCTGGATATATTCATCTGGTTTTCTCGTCCAGGACCGTTGAAACCATTCAAATGGGTGTGTTTCTAACTGCTACTAAAAATAAGAAGATTGATTTAACAAGAATGTTTTAATTGAAGTGCTTTTTCAGAGTACTTTGACATCTCTTTGTACTATACAGTACTGGACTGTTCATTTCAAGGGCAAAAATAAGCAAATGGAAGGAACCAGTGACGCAGGTTATTGAGAATAAAAAAGACATTTCAATGCTAGCGTATTTCGTATATATTTCATAAAAGTAGTTGGATTTACTCCCAAATGAGATGGGTGTTCTAATCTATATGCTGTATTATTTAAACTTTTTCTGGGGCTAACAAAAAACTTGCACGACGTGTCCAACTTTTATGCTTTTCGTTATCTTCAAGAACAATCGTTTCCATTATTAATTAGGAGTCTGTTAAAGTACGGTAATCAAGATATGTCCATTAAGTGGAGTCTATTGAGTTAAACAAACAAAAGGCTCCTTGCAGCATGGGTTGAGCAAAGTGGAGTGCCCCTCCCCTGCCCACCCTCCAAGTCAAAGAGTACAAAGATAAAGCATTATCTAACTCTGTGGTGCCTTCATTTGGAAGGGAAAGGTCACCCCAACCACCAAAAAACTGCACGTGGAGCTAAATCTGATGATATTTAAAAGTCAATCTTTCCAAGCGCTTCTCCAGGCCTACTTTGCAGCCTAATTGCAAGGGCCTTTGATATTAAATCATAATTACACAACAAATTTAGAATGGAGATCGTGTGGCAATGCCATCGTGTTATGCAACGATGTTGGCACTGGGTTTCTTTCCGCGATTCTATTTGTTGACGGGGGGGGGGACAGCGTGTCTCAGTTGGTCAAATTTTCTAGAGGGCCCCCCCGACCTTTGGCAGGACAGGCCCGTTCAGGGATCCAGGCCTGGATGTGCTTGTCTGGCAGTTCTTCACTTATTTACAGTATAGGTTTGAGGAACAATAAACAATATGTAAGGCAATTTAAAATGGCATAAATAATGACACAGGACTAGACAAGTTTGGACTAGTCCTACAGAACAATAGAATGATTATTGGAAGGACTGATGATGAGAGAATTTAGCCTTTCACAGAGTGTTATTGATTAGAATTATTTAAATCCTTTGGGGTGATCCCAGATTATCTCATTAGAGTTGTTGCTTCTTTTCGTTAAACTGGCTCAAGACTGGGCTTAATTATGTGCATTCCACGCTGTCTTTGTGTAGAATGAGTGGTAAAATGGACTGCTTTTTGCCTTGATCCTTGAACTGGCTCCTTACTGATTTCTGCCAGAGGTTAAAGGTAACTTGGTTAACCAAGGGTCCCCCACACTCTTTAGACAAATTCATCTGAGCTCCGTGTTTTCACTTTCATGGTCCAAGGGATCGAGCTGGTACCCATAAGCTAATTTTGCCTCCTACAAGGCTTTGGAGGGTCTCTGGTAATCCACAGACAGGTCAAGTTCAAACTGTCGAGAAGCGTTTGCCTGGGAAACTTGGATCTCAGCGAGGGGCCCACTTACCGCACGCAGTAGACTATGGCTAGATGTGAGAGTGCCTTTGTTTTACCTTCTCACAGAACGACTTCAAAAACCTATTACAGACACAACTGAACAAATAGTTTTTTACAGTGGTAAAAAACAATTACAATACAAATAAAAATAATGACACATAGGTGTATAAAAACATATAGCTAGCTACCGGCTATCAATAAATACTGAAATGTCAAAGACTAGCAGTCGACTAAACACAACTATGCAAATGATGTCATTCATGACCTTAAAAACATTCTTCTGTTGCCAGCAGAAGGAAGGGGGAAAGCTGCCCACTATGTTGCAAACCGCATCCGACAAAATCGCATCACATGCTTCACTGTGATAAATGGCAAAAAATGATAAACAATACTGTTTCAAATCAGGGAAATGAACTGCAGCATTCAGTCAAATTAACATTCAGTCATTGTATCAATGTAATTTGTTCTCTCGTGGCTGGTTTGAACAAGTAAAGTAATTAAAAGTGCCAGAGCATGGCCATATTACTCTAGTCTTCTCTGTCTTTTATGGCCCAAACATACCGAAAAAGAGAGGTTACACCACTTACACGTTGAAAGTTAGAGTTTTTGAAAGTAGGAGGTAACTTTAAAAGTTGACGCTTACCTCTTCGTTCTTTGTATGTGTTTTTGAGCCCATTTATTTCCTTGATACTTGCACACTCCGTGTTTGAATGAAGCACATTTTTAGGCTCCTGTTTATGCTCCACTTGGACATACCAGGAATGGAATCAATGACCACAAGGAACACACGTCAATGTAGTGGAGCAAATAGGATTACACAGAAACAGGAATTCTGTCATCAGATAATCCCCCTATGGATTTAGCAGAGTCTGTGCTCAAAGAGCTGCATTTTTTTGTCTTCCAAGGTGTTTCAGCCACAGAATAGCTCCTAAAGGTAGAAATCCTTTAACACACTTGTACTTCAGAAGATGGACAAAAATTATCTAAACACAACATTTCTTTAATACAGTGTATAAACAGTAGCACTCTTCTTACCTTTAAAAGCTCCATGGGTGTCTGGGTGGCGGCAGCAGGGAGGTCGGGGGCTGGCGAGACATCGGTAGAGGGGGAGCGTGGGGTGCCATGGTGCCTGGTGGTTCTGGTGTTCCTGGTCGCTCTTTCCTGATCCAGCTGCTGAGAGCCCTGCCAACGCTGCCCCCGCCGCCGGCTCCTCACACGGGGCTTGAGGGGTGGAAGTCTGGGGGGTATGGTCGGGATGCGCTTGGTGGGGCCATGCAGGTGCCATGGAGCTCTGCAGGGCCCGGCCCACCCAGGATGGGCAACAGGGGTGAAGAGACATATAGTCAACGCTGAGGCGGATTTCACTTGAGGACGGACACACACACACACACACACGAATGCACACATAACACCATTATATAATCCTGAGTCAGGGAGGTTTGCAACAATATCTGTATTGAGTGCGAGGCAAGCCAGAGATTCCTCCAGAATATGGCGTTGTTGTGTATTCAGTATGCTGAAGATATGTGTTCCCAGAGGGTTATGCAGCGTTCAAACCTTTTCTTTCTCAATTTTTTTCTCTACTAATCTCCAGACGGTACTATGGGGTGTGAGTGGGGTGTTATGTGTGTACACATAAGCATGTTTGCTGCATCTGTGGTAAAATTGAATGTACTTCATAAACATATGATGAGATGTTAGTTTATCGTGTACTGTATACAGCAGATATAATGACTATTAAAACATCTATCTATCTATCTACCTACCTATCTATCTATCTATCTATCTATCTATCTACATCTATCTATCTATCTATCTATCTATCTATCTATCTATCTATCTATCTATCTATCTATCTATCTATCTATCTATACACTTTACTATTGTTTTCTGACATTAATGGTAATTGTATAATCATGTCTGACTATCTGTTTTCATCTTTGTGTATTCCTGGAATTTGACCGATTATGTATGCCTAAAGTACTTGTAACCTTTCCGCATTTGTGTATTCCTGGAATGTTAATAGTAAGCTATTCATATTTGAAAGACACATCTGCACTCCTTTTATTTCAATACATACCATACATATAGGCGCATGTGTGAGAAATCACACAACAGATGGCAACAAGCGCATTGCTCTCGTCTTTCTAAACACTAACACCTGACCCCTCCACCCTGCAAGGTATTTCAGCAGACAAAGCTCATAGCATCTCCAAAATGTAACTGAACCTGGCAGTGCGTAAGCTGTCAGAGAGATGCATTCCCCGGCCAAGTGATCCCTCTGTAACACCACCTCAAAGCCTCAGCCGCCGCAGCTGCACCATAATCGGACTAATTAGACATTTTAAAATCCCGTCCTCATGGGTCCTTAACGGTTTTTAACTTTGTTGATTGTGTATTTCCTAACTGCAGAAGTTTACCCTTTTTAATGGCTAATAAAATATTAAAATGTAATATTATAGAGATGTTGTTCAGAAAATGGTTTTATATATATATATATATATATATATATATATATATTCACGGGATGTATATGTATTAGACATCATTACACAGTAACTAAATGATAACGTGTTTTTAACTTTAATTGACAATGCATACATTTTTAGATTTCAAGACAATTATTACAATTATATTATTAACTATGGGCTTTTAATGCACTGACCTAGAACGGTGGAAGTGATGGTGGTGACCAATGACATACGTCTCATGCTTTGAAACAAGGGTTAGCTGGACAGTGATGAGGCCTTCATCTACTGTAATGTAGCACGTCCAGCAAGTCCAACCGTATGATAGTTAGTGTTATGGTTTTAACCCCGACTAACTGTAAAGCTTACTAGAAACAGGGTGGTCCTCTCTCAACATTTTGAGTTCACACAAGGCTATCGTACCCGCCACGTCTATTCCCTGAAAAGGTTTCACCAAGGTCCCATCATTTCACATTGCAACGTCATGCCAACACCATGACAACGGATACAGCGTCATGGCAACAGACAGACAAAGGTTATCTCTGGATGTGTTCTCCATGATAGTCACACTTCATTGACTGACACTATCTCTTGGTGTATTGACATTTAACTTAATGTCAGTACCAGATCAATTTGGAGCTATTATTTCAAGTCATGTGTTTCTGTGGCGTTACATGTTTATTTTTATTTTTTTATTTGACCCTGACCCCCCCCTGAGTCTATCTATGCCACTGAGCTACGCATGAAATCTTTAAAGTTTCAAGCTTTTTATACATTGTGTGAAATGTTTAAATTCTATCGATTTTCCAGTGTTCTTCATTGCGAAACTGTGATTAAATGGTTATAGACGGTAAAAGATCAAATATTTTAAGACATTTCTTAATTTGCCTTGTCTTTGCACATTGCTAATATAGGCTACTGTATGCTTCATGATGTAAAAAAACAAACAGACTAAGTTTACTTTAGAAGTAAAACTAAGGCTGTGACTTACGCATAACAACATGACTACATATAGTTAGACCATAAACAGCCCCTCAACGTTAGTGGGGAAGCTGTGCTATGCTATTAAATATAGTATACAGTATAGTATAAGTACAGTAGTTTCCTTATAATATATATTAATATATATTATTTTCATATCCACACACACACACACACACACCTACCCAATCTCAATGGCAGAAGGAAAGTCCAATTTCAGCATTGATATTTATTTCTGTGATTGACATGATGTCCCCACTCAAACCATGGTGGAGAATGTCCACCATGCCCTGTTTAATTCTTTATATCACTTCTAACCTTTTTAGTTATACCCTAATAGTCATGTGGCAAGGGTTAGCTGGATGGATGGATGGATGGATGGATGTGTTGTTAAGGATGTTGTTTCAAACATAACACATTTCTACTTTCTACTATCTCTATGACCACTACCTGATTGGAATAGCAGTGGGTAAAAAGGCCACTACCAAAAACAAGAATATAATAATAATAATAATAATAATAATAATAAATATAGTAATAGTAATACATTTGGAAAAGAGGCCCACTACCAAAATCAAGAATAATAATAATAATAATAATAATAATAAATATAGTAACAGTAATACATATAGAAAAGACATCCACTACCAAAAACATAATAGCATAGTGATAATGATGATAATGCTAATCACAATAATAAATCAATAAATATAGTATAACTATAATGGGACGGAAAAAGGCCCACTGAAAAACATATAACAGCATTGGATCATGAACAATAATGAACTGGATAAAGCATGTGCTTACCTTTTCATTTTCATGTCACATACGGCATGGCTCTACAGTTAACTCTTTCTACAGTTTGAGGAATAGAGTCCTCTTTTAATGCCACTCAGACTTCCTGTTATGACACAATCATGTCTCACTTGCATGACACAACACTTCACTCGCTCCCTGTTCCTCGCTGAGGGATAAGTAGATTACATGTATACTTCTTTTCCTTTTCAAACATGAGTCTGTGCTCGCAAAGGGCAAACATTAAACTGTAGTTATGATTGTAGTTATGGGCCCAAGTGTTTCTATACTTCAAAACTTCAAAAAGTAAATAGGCCCAAACAATACTTTTTTACTGCAAAATAGGATGAGGTTTGATAAAGATGCCATTTCTCTGTGTTCAGATCCATGACCATATCTAACAGCATTATTACTAATGGTAATTAACAATTAAACGTGTCTATGAAAAGGAAGCTACAGATAATCTCTGGTCTCTGGTCCCAGCCGTGCAACTAAATTCGAAATAGGGTTGGCAATTGAAATTGTAGTTATGGCAATTACCAGTGAACCTAGACTAATGGTATAACCACACACATTTCAAACATGGCCGAGGCTACATCTGAGGAACTGTGGTGAGGCAACACATGTTGGTGGGTCGGCCACTTACGCTCTCTGCATGTGGCGTCCTTGTTCTCATCTTCCAAAGAAAACATCCACAGCTTTGTTTACCAAATGGATGGCAAAGTTAGACCCAAAGCAAAAAGTTCAGTACAATTTCAAGTCTGCATTTACTTGTTTTGGTTTTTATTCTCGTATACAAATGTAAATGTTGTGGTGGGGTGGGTGGACTTCAGCAAATTCCTGGTTACTTCAATCGTGGCCCAGCCAACTGCAAAACATCATAGAAAATGTGTTTTACATTATTTTTTATTTCTGTTAAAACGTCTAGACTGAAGTAGATATATCTTACGGATAAGGAACATTCTTGGAGGGTGCATTTTAAAGTATGGCTCCAATTTTTGTGTTTTACCTTGGTTATGTTACTTATTGTTTCATGTACATGCATGCTTTCCTGCTTTTTTAATCAATTGTTTTTTTGTCTTCCTGTTGTTTATTTGTTTATTTGATAGGGACAGAGCATGTCAATGAACATCAGTCAGAAATACAACATGTAAACATGCCGGAGTTTAGCAAAAATTCTAATTTACATCCATAGTCCTTAGGCAGGTAACAAGACCCAAACATTACAAGTGATATACAAATACAAATATACAAATACATAAGTTGTTGGTTGGTTCTTTATTCTAATTGTAGATATATTTCTGAAACGTGTTATATTATTGATATTTATTGACTTGTTCACTAGTGTCTCATTTGTGATTCAATAGTGTCGGAAAGAAAATTAAAGTTAAAAAATGTTATCTAGTTGGGCTTTCAAAGCAGAGTTTCCACATGTGTAGATGGAGCACCGCCAGCTGCAACCAAAAATGAGAAGCAGGGTTATGATTCAACTGTTTCCATCCTGAAACGGCTCTAAAATTGGAGTTTTCTATTTGAGACCATCTCCTCTCCTGCACACGCGAGCTTCCTGTAGTCCCCGAGAGCCACCCAAAGGGCATGTAGCATGTAGGAGTGGAACCTATTTACCATGCAATTATGAAATGTGCAATAGCCATTTTTAACAAAACAGGAACCTAATCATAGTCTGTCTGAACAATGAGCTCAGACTTCCCACTGAAATTATTTTTATTCGATTTTATTAGACTGAGGAAAAAACAACAATTGCAGTTTGTTAAATTGACCCATTAAATGTGTGAGTAGTGGAGAGCTAATGCCACTAATGGTATTGTGCATTGGAAATAGAACATGTTTTCTTATTGAATGAAGCATGCAAAATCATTCTGCTCACTACTGGGCCAAATAAATGCGTGTTACCATTCAAAGCCATGTCTTTTGATTCCAACTCCCAAATCTTTCTGATGTATCTGATTCAGGCCTATCTGGATATGATTTGACAGTGATGAAATACCATTTGCACATAATTGAAATGATGTGTGTGAAAATATATCAACATGAATTTGATTTGGACATTAAAAGCGGTGACCCAATATGCTATGAAACAAAAACATGAAGACATAAAAGAAGAAGAAATTAAGATTACTCAAAGGGGAACATCTCTGCATTTCAAACGGCTTTGTATCATTTCAATGTGGGTAGTATATGCAAATTAACAATGATTACCTTTCCTCCATATTGCCTGCACCCAGATCTCTCCGCTACTTTTGTCCACCAGATGAATCGAGATTTAGCATCTGTGCTGAGCTGCGCCGAAGACACACAGAGAGCATCGGCAACAACCGCAGGCGTTTTTCACACTATATCCCTAATGCAGATTTTCCCCTAAAATGCAATAAGTTAAATGAATTAATTTAACATAAGAACAAGAGAGCACTGTGTTTTCTACGGATACTGATAGTCCTGACGTCAAAGCACTCATGGTCACATGGCGGTGGCTTTGATTGTTCTGTTTAAGACAACAATGTACTTCAAGTGACATGAAGGAGAGTCCACCGGCATGCTGTCCTGAGGCTCTGCACATCACATAGGAGGCAAATTGATTATGAATAGAAAAAAGACACATGCACGAGTTCACCTTTAAACTCTCACACACATGCACATACCAGCGCTCACATGTGTGCTGCACGCACACACATTTGGAACTCCTATGCACACACAGGGACTCTATATAGAATAGTCCCCGCTAGCGTCAACAATCGCTAGCGGGGATATACGCGCAAGCGGCGATATACGCGCTAGCACCCCCCCCCCCCAAAAAAAAAATATTGTCTGATTGTCTGAAACGGACCACTGCTCTATAAGACTATAAGACTCAATTGTTTCATTATATATATCACTATCATATCTTCTTATTTTGTATCTTCTTTTACTTGTTATGTGCTTTGTATAAATGGGTAATTCTACGAAAGCTTGCCATTTTCACTTTTTAATGTTTGATTTGAAAAGTATTGTTTTAAAAGTTTTGGATTAACTTTTTAAATGAAGTGGATTCTTATCTCTCAGAAAAATGTACCGTGCCATCTCAGGCTATTATATATATATTTTTTTTCACATTTAAACAACATGCATATTTGTTTTTCGTCAGCCCTGTTACGACATATTAATTACTGTTTGAAAAGGTTATAAATACATATTTAGAATAATTATATCATATGAAAGATAAAAGCCCCTTGTTACAATAGTGTGTTTGTAGAGTTAGAATATTGACGAGTTAACCTTTTTTTTCATGAATAAATATGTCCATTCACAATGGACACTTTCACAGCATCTTTGATTTAAGAAAAAGTTATGAAAACAAAATAATAATATCCCAATTTCTTTAAGGGAGCCACTGGTTTCTATTACTTAACATATAAAATGAGTTTGTTTTACATTTTTATTAAAAATGTTTTAATTACATCAGAATATTGTACAAGTAACAGGGCTGACACCTCAGTAACAGGATTGACACAGTTACCGAAATGGTTATACTGCCCGTTTAAGTTACAATTGTGGGTGTAATGGAGTTATTTAAGAAGATGTTATGGAGATAGTTATGACACAGTCATAAGCCTTTAATTCAACATGACATATCAGAGTACTTTGTTGACAGATATGAGGTTTTAGCGTAGAAGATGATTGAAATAATTATTATGATACTGCAGATGTAAA
>OMKN01081307.1:0-17376 GCA_900302345.1 Melanonus zugmayeri
CTTAAAGCTCATCTATCTAGATATCATATATATATATATATATATATATATACAGTGGGGCAAAAAAGTATTTAGTCAGCCACCAATTGTGCAAGTTCTCCCACTTAAAAAGATGAGAGAGGCCTGTAATTTTCATCATAGGTATACCTCAACTATGAGAGACAAAATGAGAAAAAAAAATCCAGAAAATCACATTGTCTGATTTTTAAAGAATTTATTTGCAAATTATGGTGGAAAATAAGTATTTGGTCATCTACAAACAAGCAATATTTCTGGCTCTCACAGACCTGTAACTTCTTCTTTAAGAGGCTCCTCTGTCCTCCACTCGTTACCTGTATTAATGGCACCTATTTGAACTCTTATCAGTATAAAAGACACCTGTCCACAACCTCAAACAGTCACACTCCAAACTCCACTATGGCCAAGACCAAAGAGCTGTCAAAGGATACCAGGAACAAAATTGTAGACCTGCACCAGGCTGGGAAGACTGAATCTGCAATAGGTAAGCAGCTTGGTGTGAAGAAATCAACTGTGGGAGCAATTATTAGAAAATGGAAGACATACAAGACCACTGGTAATCTCCCTCGATCTGGGGCTCCAGCAAGATCTCACCCCGTGGGGTCAAAATGATCACAAGAACGGTGAGCAAAAATCCCAGAACCACACGGGGGGACCTGTGAATGACCTGCAGAGAGCTGGGACCAAATAACAAAGGCTACCATCAGTAACACACTACGCGCCAGGGACTCAAATCCTGCAGTGCCAGACGTGTCCCCCTGCTTAAGCCAGTACATGTCCAGGCCCGTCTGAGGTTTGCTAGAGAGCATTTGGATGATCCAGAAGAGGATTGGGAGAATGTCATATGGTCAGATGAAACCAAAATAGAACTTTTGGTAGAAACTCAACTTCTCGTGTTTGGAGGAGAAAGAATGCTGAGTTGCATCCAAAGAACACCATACCTACTGTGAAGCATGGGGGTGGAAACATCATGCTTTGGGGCTGTTTTTCTGCAAAGGGACCAGGACGATGATCCGTGTAAAGGAAAGAATGAATGGGGCCATGTATCGTGAATTTTGAGTGAAAACCTCCTTCCATCAGCAAGGGCATTGAAGATGAAACGTGGCTGGGTCTTTCAGCATGACATGATCCCAAACACACCGCCCGGGCAACGAAGGAGTGGCTTCGTAAGAAGCATTTCAAGGTCCTGGAGTAGCCTAGCCAGTCTCCAGATCTCAACCCCATAGAAAATCTTTGGAGGGAGTTGAAAGTCCATGTTGCCCAGTGACAGCCCCAAAACATCACTGCTCTAGAGGAGATCTGCATGGAGGAATGGGCCAACATACCAGCAACAGTGTATGGAAACCTTGTGAAGACTTACAGAAAACGTTTGACCTCTGTCATTGCCAACAAAGGGTATATAACAAAGTATTGAGATGGACTTTTGTTATTGACCAAATACTTATTTTCCACCATAATTTGCAAATAAATTCTTTAAAAATCAGACAATGTGATTTTCTGGATTTTTTTTCTCATTTTGTCTCTCATAGTTAGAGGTATACCTATGATGAAAATTACAGGCCTCTCTCATCTTTTTAAGTGGGAGAACTTGCACAATTGGTGGCTGACTAAATACTTTTTTGCCCCACTGTACTTGGAATATTTCACAATATATTTAAGGGCACGAACAACCCCTAACCCTAAAGCACGAACCCTAACCCTAACCCACGTAGACAAACATAGGTCACATCAAAATGTAGTGGCTTTCAATTTGCATATATTCGATGTATATGAATCATTACCTCATTGTTTTGAGTTACTAGGCTAAGTCAATATTTTGAGATAGTGTCTCATTATTTTGACTTAGTATCTCATTATTTTGACTTAGTATCTCATTATTTTGACTTAGTATCTCATTATTTCGACTTAGTATCTCATTATTTTGACTTAGTATCTCATTATTTTGACTTAGTATCTCATTATTTAGATTTTTTTCATCTTATTTATTTCCATCAAGTGTCGGAAATGGGCTTCCATACGGTACTATGTAGAGTAAACCTTAAAAGTAAACTTAAAAGACTTGGAAAAGGACGAAGAAGAGTGAATACTCTGGCCAGAGTACTTTGGATTACACTACAGCAACAAACGCAGTCCGATCAGTGAGCAGTGAACACAAAGGCAGTCCTATCAGTGAGCAGTTTGTTTTTTAGATATCTTCCACTCGATGTTCGATAAATGGGAAATAATAGGTAGGACGTAGAGCGCTAAGTAAGACACATTTCTAGAGTAAAGGACAACTCAGGACCTTTCAGATGGATGCAGACCACCTAGAGAGGAAACACTGAATTGTTATTTATTTTTAAAATGTAGATTATAGGGTTATTTTTGAGCATTGCCTTCAGGTTTGGCCATTTAACTCACTTTAATGTCTCCTGCAATGTTCCCACATAGCCACTAGATGTCGCTCCAGTATTGCAGTCATTCCAAGAGAGTCCACGTAGGCCTAACTATAAAGGATCTTTCTAAATGTCCTGATCTATATTCTGCAGGATCAAAATAATAGTCTCACTGGCATTAAAACAATTTGTATAAATTCTGTCTTTAATTTGTAGACTATTTTCTGAATATAAATGATAAATGTAGGCCTATCATTAGGCCTACTACACCTTACAGCCTGATCCGGACCATTTATTGACATCCATGCATTTCCCTCAAATCCCCCAAATAAATTGATGAATGAAAGACGCACCAACGCCATCATTTAATACAGAAATATTGCCATTTCTGGCACGTATAGTGTCTGCATGTCAGCAGGCACTCTGCAGAATGGGTACAAGGACGTCATTTAGCCAAATGATATTGGTAACGGATGTTTCAGTGAAGCCAGGAGACGGTTATGATGAGTTGACCCAGACTGGTTGTTCTTTAAGACCCTCTTACTGCATTTTAAATCTAATTTGACCAGTTGAATTTAAAAGACCCCCACCTCCAAGAGTTCTCCTGGTGAATCTCCAGGGGGTCCTCATCACATCCGGAGGGGTTTCCTCCCATCATTTGCTCCATGGTCCACAGCCTTCCTGTAGGCCTCCTTGAAAAGATGCCTAACCCCTACCTGCTTCTTAATGAATGTAGGCCTATACGAAACCACTGAACATCACGTTGTGTCAAAGTGTCTTCTGAATGATTAATTACTAGGTTCAATAGGATGTGCAATTACATTTGAATAAAATAAGTGGGCTGTGTCTCACAATGAAATGATTATTAAATGAAGGTATTTGGCTTTTTTCAGGTTTAGTGGAACAGCTTGTTTAGTAGAGTGAAACAATTATTCATAATTACATTTTGAATTAATCTCATGTGTTCTTAATAGCCAACACATAGATAGCTAGGCTTAAATGCAACTCACAATTAGCAAATATTGGCAAGGAAAGACACATTTTCTGAGCTTTTTTATTCAAAGACTGAAAAACACAAATACAAAAAAAATACAAAATGAAATCAATTGTTTATACTTTATACTGCCCTGCAACAAGGAACACAATACGCCTATAGAAGAAGAACATAGTTATTATGCATACATGGTGCTTTTAAATGGCTGTTAAGCCTCACCCCCAAGAACAGTATTTCCAGGAATCCCCCGTTCTTATTCCCCAGGGATTCCTGGGAAAACTGGACCCCGGGAGAAAGGAGAACATTTCCTTCTGGAAAGCTTCATGTTCTGGCCGCCTTATGTCAACAATTCCTACATTTTTGACCACACATTGTTTCCCTACTTTTGGACGTGTATGCGTCTTCCTCATTGGACGGCGTTGTCCTGTACGTCCTGGTCAGGAGGCTCTGTCCTCTGTCCCGAGCTACAGTGCTTCATCTCAGACTACCAGTTGACCAGAGATGCAGCACTGCACCATGGGCCAAAGGTCTCGTTATACCATGGACCTGCTACGTACACCACATGTATGATGGAAACACTTTACGTTCTGGTAACTAACCTGATCTTCTCGTGGTATCTTCTTGTGGCGTCCCAGCTAAAATGAAAACAACCGATTTAGAAATCCATTGGAGTCTGTGCTAATGTTGAAACATCTCTATGGGCACCGGTGAAGTCCAGTGTATTGTTCAATACAAATACAATTTATTCATTTGTGAAATGCATGAACATTTGGAAACACAACCTAACTAAACTTAAACTTTGTCATTTTGTTCACATAACACAAACAGTATTTCAACAAATGCAATAGAAACATGATGGCAATAAAGGGGAACATTTGAATATAATTTCTCAGTAGAGGTAATATTACTAAGTGTGTGATCACCATGTGCTGTTTGTCCTTCACATCGGGGGAAGTGGTGCAAACAGGAAATGACTAAAACCACTCAAAACTCAAACCAAAAGACATCAATAATCAAACATTTCTTCATAGACATGGATGCAAGTGTTTGAGTCCATAGAAGAGAAAACATAAAACCAATGAGAACACGTTCTAAGTGCACGGTCATGTCCATGTTCAGACATGTAAGCAAACTGACAACTCTGTATATACTCACGTTCAGAACACATTCATTCTGTGTCTGAAAAGTATTTCTTTAGGGGTCATCCCTTTGTTATTGATGTACCCCCACACTACTCCCTGTGAGCGTCTCAAATAACCCCTGAACACAAACACCGTGGAGACAGAGGCAACTGTTCAACTCTCTGCCGCCGTGAGATCTGACATCTGCACGAAGACACACACACACACACACACACACACACACTCCTCCTAAATCACATATCAAGAGAACACTGAAACAGTTGAAACGTTGAAAATCCTGTTTTCATGCGTCCTGGTTTGATTTGTATGAACAGGGGAGGATGAAAGAGAGAGAGAGGGAGTGATAAATGAGAAGAGGTCTGGTCCCCTCCTCTCGTCCATATAAGGAACTTTTTATTTTGGGACGGAGAAAATGCTTTGAATAAACATTCCCCCTTTTGGCCTGCGATGCCTCCGAATGATAGTTTGTCACTTCCTCCCCAACGCAGAAAGCCTTCCTCTCCCTCTCTTTTCCATCTCCCCCACCTCCTCCAGCCAACGACATACATTCCCTTTTCTAGGCACAGTTGCTGAAGACAGACATAAAAGGAAATGCATAGAAAGAGGGAGGGAGAGCACGAGGGAGGGAGAACACATCCTTCTTAAGAATTTGAAAGCATCATCTTTTTTCTTGTCTTTCTCTCCTTTTCTCTTTGTCTAAGCAAGTCTATATTTAGCAGACGAGCGCTAGACACTAGACAGACACAGGCATATATACACTATGTACCGTATGTAGTCTAAAGGGCCACGTTATTACACCACATACGGTTGCATTTTGCAGTGCTACTAGAAAAGGAAGAGAAGAAGAAAAGAAAAAGAGAAGAAAAGAAAAAGCTCCACAATGTGATCCTAACCCTGTCTCCATGTCCAGCAGGGTCTCGTGTATGAAAGTGTCCATCGTTTGGATAGACCTAGCGCTAGCCATCCATCCAGCTGAAACAAACATTACCTAATATGGTCATCTCACCCCTCGGTGCACCCCCCTCTCACGTACAGAACCAAACTCAGAGTCAACGCTGGGCTTCTCCGTGTCCCTCTCATAACCACTGTTCACCCGTTCTCCTCTCCCTCATTATCACACAATCAACACATCGACCAATCGAAGCCGTTGATACGTGCATCGTGCATGTATCATGCATTGTGTGTGTGTGTGTGTGTGTGTGTGTGTGCACGTGTGTTTAGAGTCAGAAGTTATGTGAACGTCCCCTCTGCCCTCGCACCCTGGAGACGCTTGACTTGATAAACAAATACATGAGTTCCTCCTCTTCCTGCCTTTCCTCTCCTCTATCCTTCCTACACGTAGATGATTCCTACACTTAGATGATTCCTACACTTGTACACTTGTACACTTGTAGTGTGTTCTATCCTTCCTACACTTAGATGATTCCTACACTTGTACACTTGTACACTTGTAGCGTGTTCTCCTCAACGTGTTCACTGTCACTCAACATGAAGGCTCATTAAACGTACGTTCTGCCAATGCAAGAGGTGGATTATTAATTAATGTAATCATTAATTAGATTAGATAAAGCGACTGTATACATCAGATTATATCCCAGACATAAGGTAAAGCTGAATAATATACTGTATATATATATATATATATATATATATACCACTTACACTGGGATGGCTTTTACAATATCATGATACTGACAAAGTACTGACAACATTTTTTCTTTTTTCTTAAGAATGACATTGAAACAGGAACATAGGCGCTGACAAACAAATCATGAATCATGAGGAAAAAGACATCTAATGAGATTAAATATGATGAGATCTATGTGGTACAGTATATTAGTACACAGTATATTGTGTACTATCTGAGTATAATGGATTCTACGTGGGATTCAAAGCAAGCGGACGTGGATGTGAAGGTGGATGTGAAGGTGGATGTGAAGGTGGATGTGAAGGTGGATGTGAAGGTGGATGTGAAGGTGGATGTGAAGGTGGATGATTACCTGTGTGCTGGTCTCTCTTTCTCCCCAGCTCTGCTCTCCTTCCACCATGCTCTGGGTCTGGAGGTCTGGAGGTCTGGAGGTCTGGAGGTCTGGGGGTCTGGAGGTCTGGAGGTCTGGAGGTCTTTAAAGACAAAGCACCACAGCATTAGAAGGGATCACGTTGTGGACATGAGCATGAGCTTGGTCCAAACACACTTAAACACCTTCATATTAAACATGGTCCTGCTTACGGGACCCCCATGCGTTAGACATGGGGGTCCATGTACCACACCTCATCTAAGCAAGTGCTAGGAAGTGACATAACACATTGTGTGGTTATATTTCAGGGTTATTTGAACTGAAATAAAAAGGACAAACATCTTCCTTTTAACATTTTAACAGAACAAATCATGCAAAGATATCCAATAACATTGTTAGCAATTTTGTCCCTACAATACTGCAAATGAAAGAATTGAGATCTATTTGAATACATTCCTTGAAGCCACTCCTTGACGCTCTTATCTTCACTGGGCTCTAGACCTCTGGACGTCTGGCTCGCTGTCATCCAATCACTGGTGGCCGTCAGCGTCTGTAGTCTTCTGTGGAGCAGTGGTCAGAGGTTTCCCAGTGTCTGAGGTTCATCAGAGGATGAAGAAGATGCCATGATCTGTTTCTCAAGCAAAGCCACCGTGCCAAGACGACAGCCGAGCCTCCCTCTGCCTCCCATCTCCTGCTCACTACCTCTTCATCTCATTTATGAAGCTCCTATCAGGGAACCATTTCTTCCTCTCCTAATATGGTAACAGGGGGCGGGGCTTAGCCTCAGGACCCGACCCAACCCCCACCGGCCCCCATTGGCAGATATCGTGGGACTCCCTTGACCTAGGCCTTGTGTAAATGTCTGGGAAGTATGTGTGTGTGTGTGTGTGTGTGTGTTGGGGGGCAGTAGAGACATGGATGAGGGGGAGAGAAGGAATGATAGAGACCACAAAAATCATTAAGAGAACGGAGAGAAACAAGCAAATAAGTAAAGAGGTAAAGTGAACAAATGAAAAGTTGAAGGAGTAATGGAATAAGAGATTAGATTACAATAAAATGGAAGATGAAGCAAGGAGGGAAAGGAAAGATGAACGAGGCAAACGGCAAACAAGTGGGAGGAGCAGACACAGGGTATTGTTCCTTTAATGAAAAGGGAGGGAAAAACTTTTGACGATTTCTTCTAAATTTGGACTTTTTCTCCTGTGTCTGACTGGACGGCCTACTGAAGCCCAGATGGGATCCATTAACCCCCATTCCTCTGGTAGTGTGTGAATGGTCAAACAACATTTGATTACTCCAAATAATTACCCTCCTTATACCCCCTCTCTCTCACACACACACACACACACACACACACAGTGCCCCATATGGACAGAATAAAGGATGAAGAGAGAGTTTGATCAAAACAAATGGAATAGAAACAGAATAAAGAGCGCGGTTAAGGGAAACATGCAGACACGTGAGAACGTGTTTGATGTGGACGTACATCACAAACCCTTGGATGAACCAGAGGAATGCTGGGTCTATCTCTGTGTACATGTGCATGCGTTACTGTGACACTGCACTAACATTTGGACAATCTTTTTTTTTTTACAATAAAAGATAGGTATGCGACCACATTATTAAGAGTTCATTAAGAGTTCACATCAGTATCAGTTCATTCAAAGATCAAATGACACCATGACCTCAAATCCTAATGTTTTGTGTATGAATGAATGAATCAGAGCAGGAAGCTCATATTAAATGATGGGATTGATCAACAGTTAATGCTACTAATTACACAGTATAAGTTAAATAATACTTACACTATTAAATGTTACACATTATTTCCAATCTTGGGCTTGATTAACAGTTCATTTCAGAAGCAAATGATTTGTGTGAGAGCCTCACTGTATGGTTTAGGTGCCATCCTCACGTTGTGTCCAAACGCTGCTGTGTCTCTGTGTGTCTCCAGACGTGCACAGTGCACAGGGTTTGGATGAATGCACCATTCATGCACGTAGGCATGCACCCCTTAAGTCTATAGCAGGAAAAATAATCTAGTTGACAAGATTCAGATTTAAATAGTTGTTCAGGAAGGAACACATTTGGTGTATATCATTTATTAGCAAAGATCATTTTAAAAGAAATACAAATTAAATGCAATTATACAACTGTTGCTAATAAGAATATCATTATTTCACTATTAAGGCCCAGTTAAAAATAGTAAACACTTAAATGATGACCTTAATTCAAATGTACTAATTGACATTGTTTTAAACTAGTGTTTTTTTATTGTGTAATGCAAACGTACAGTATTGTATTGTATTGCATTTTTCTTTCTGAATCAATTGAACCTTTAGTTGTGCTCCCTGATACAGTATTGCCAGGTGATATTGTTCAACCCGTGTGTTGGAAAGAGAGAAATAAAGACACGGAAACAGAGCGAAAGATGCATTGGCTTCAAATGAAATCTCAACAAGTACATCCCTGCGCTTTCTTCCTCTGCTCGTGTCTTAATAAGGCAATGTTTACAGAGCCTGTGTTTACTGCTGCTAAGAGCACTGGGCCTGAGTGGTGGCAGTCAAGCATGGACTAATATACACATTGAACCGTCTAGACAATGCTGTATGTTACTACTACTGTCCTACTGAGGACGACTCTATATTAGGGGATTCACTTGAAATCAGTCAAATTCATTCTTATGTGAAACACATGAATCCCTTCAAATAGATGAGATCAGTCGAGGGGTAGTTTGTTCATCCTCAGGGGAATTAAGCATTGAAACAGAACAAGGGTAATAGTGGTGAGAAAGATTAACCCTTAGAGGTCTGAGGACATTTTTGGGGGTTTTCTCGATTTTGACATAGCTTCATAAATGTGCTTTAATAAGAATAATCAGAATGCAAATGGAGAACATAACAATTTCACAGCAAAATACAATCACAACTGAATACCGAAATGATAGAACATAGAAGTACATGCAAATAGTTGACAAGAGTTGAGAATGTACAAAATAAAATAAATGTTCTAGTATGACACAAATTAAATGACTACCTTGGTTTGTAAAAATCGATTCTATATTATTACACATTGAGACATAAAACCTTCCTTTCCTTACTGCTGGTTTGACAGTGTTTTGCTGATTGGAAGCATGCCCCCTGAATGATGCACAAGAGGGATAAGGAGTGACAACGGGGGGAGAGAAAGTACTTCTTATAAACCAAACACCAAACGTCTTCTCTAACTCCATGTACAGCAGACAATTTACACGTTCACACGCACACCTTGTCCTGGACCCAGAAATAGACAAATCACTGTTGTCAATTACATCCAAACAAAAAGACCAGGCTTGGTGAACCTGCCAGCAGCCATTTATCATCCCCAGAACGATGAGTATAGCTCCCTTCATACAGATACTACACACACGCATCAGACTTTAGATTCATATCTAGGTCTGACGGCAGACGAGCTCAGATCTGGGTGAACGGGGGTTTGACTTTCTTTTGCTTCATATTTGTTTCGACCAATCATGTTGCTGGAGGCAGAAATCTGTATTGGGGAACACAAACTCAGCCAGTAAACTACAGTAAACTACAGTAAACTACAGTAAACCGTAAGAAGTGTCTGTAAAGGCAAACCAACACAGTGTAGAGACAGTGTAGACCGGCCAGTGTAGAAATACACGTAACTCCACCCCTTGCAGTGGTTGGTTTCCGGCCCAGGCTCTGTGCTGTCTCCCCCCAGACGTTCTGCTCTAACATAGAACTGCTGGATCCCAGATCACATAGACATGTACATACATAGGCCTATATATGTTGGACTGTACCATTAAGGGCCGATCACACAGAACAGCATTTTAAAAAATTCTAAAATATGTTCAACTATGTTAATAAGTAGCAGCACTTATTAAAGAAAGAGAAGACGCAACAAAAGGTCCACAACGTCTAAAAGCTGATTTTGGTAGTGTAGGGATAATAGGTAGATTATTCCAAAATGAAAGCAATCACAGAGTACATTTTTACTGTTAAAATGGTTTAAATGGCAGCGCACACAGCCGCTCCACAAGCGCTCCAGACAGTTCTCACAAAGCGCTGCCAAGGCATTCTTCAAACGTCTGCATCTGTTGCAACGCTGTTCTGTGTGATCGGCCCCTAACACACAATAAACACACGTGAATAGAAACATGAAAACCTACCCCTAGAATAATATATATACAACATAATATTACATATAATATATAATAAGAATATTTACATGATCCAAACCCCCCTAGAATATCTGGACTACCCTGATACAGGACAGACTAGTGTTCAGTTTGCTTGATAAAACACTGTTGGAACGATTGCAGTTAGACACAAAACTCATAAGAAGAGGTGCAGCACTGATACTAGAATCAAACGTTGATGGTTTACCAGCATAGTCTTCAACAAAGGTGTCTATAGGCAACAAAGGAAACGTATGCTAGAACGCCAGGGAGACCACTGCCAGACCAAGCCTCAGTGCATGCGGTGGGAAATGTGGTCCCACGATAAACAGCAATGCTCAGCCAAGGATGTGTTTTGCAATCAGTGTGACGAAAGGAAACCACTAGACTGTGGAGGTCAGGTGCAATAGGAGAGGTTCACAACACCGCTGATAGTAGTTAGGACGGTGCATTGCTTGGTGCTGTCTGCACAGGTGCAGTACATAGATCATTATGATGAACAGACAAATGTGAAGCAGAATTCAAGATGGACACAGGCGCAGATGTCACGGTGCTACCAGAAGACCTGCAGATGACCTGTCAGTTACAACCTGGTGAATCCAGGTCAGATGCCATTACCTATGAAAAAAAAAATGCTAGAATTGTTAGGAACAAGCCCGGTGGTCACAACAAAAAGGGGAGTCCACACATGATCGAGGGTTCAAGTATTTATTCACTTAAAGAATAAACCATATAAGAATGGAAGGTGAAGTCCGCTACTGAAAGTGGCTTTTTCAGGGATCCTCCAATGAACAGGTCATGGTGTAGGATGAACACTGGCCCCACATACTGTTCAGTTTGTTGGCTGAGCAGGTGGTAGCGTGCAGACATGAGTGTGTGTGTGATGATGGCTGGTTATGACCAGATGCACCACAGGTGTACAGCCTGGCTGTACACATCTGTATAATCAGTAGTGTATGGATGAATGGAATGTGTGTTGTGGGATGGATGATGTGAACCAAACAAAGAGGAACAAAACCAGAAGCCAACCTGCCCGTGGGAGAAGAGACCTAAGATGGCCGATGGGGTTCACCATATAAAGCCTGTAGGCCACACCTGCGCAGGTGAACCACATTTGCCAAGACCTTCCCAGCCTTCCCAGAGAGAGAGAGAGAGAGAGAGAGAGAGAGAGAGAGAGAGTCCCCCACCCCCACAGTGGCTACAAAAGGCAAATGAAAACATAATGCATGCTTCATGTATCAAGTAATCTACATATCTATCCCTAAATGACCTAAATCTCCAAATACTAGAAACTTTTCCTATTCCAATGCCAACCTGTTATCCCCCTGATCCACCTCTGCCCTCCAGTTTGCCTCCATCTCCCCCCCCCCAGCAGCCTTGCATCTAAAGCTCAAAGATCAAACTTAAAGCAACTAAATACAGAAAGTGTGGAACCAGTGATAAGTGAACCCTTCCCCCGTCTCAACCAAAGAAGTTGATGCCGATGACCGCCGAGCATAATATGGCTTCAAGTTCAAGACTTTGACATGGATAAACTTTGTCTTCCTGTGCTTAGGAGTTGCGATGATGTAATTTTGCTGTCTCCTTGCTTAACCACTGAACGGACCAATGAACTCCATTTTAACTGCAGAGAACAATCTCTGCCAGAAACCATTTCCATAATCAAGCAAGTTCTGTGGTGGCTCCTGTAACTTCCAACACTCTTGTAGTGCAACTAGTGGGCCCCGCACTGCATGTCCAAACACCACATCATTAGGACTGAAACCTGTACTCAGCAACCATGGCAAACCTTTCTCTCAGTCACCATCAGGCTCTGTCCAACACGCCCGCAGGAGAGACTTCAGTGTTTGATGGAACCGTCCAAGTGTCCCCTGGGACTGCGCGTGACAGGCAGAGGACAGGTTGTGTTTAACATGCAGCTGTTTCAGCACCTGTGCAAATATATGAGAGGTGAAGTTACAGCCTTGGTCACTCTGAAAGACCTTGGGAATGCCAAATATTGAGATGAGCTAAAGCTTTAACCACAGATATAGATATACTGTTATTGTGCTGTGTCTCGCAAGATTGTGATTGGCACCTTTGTGTTGCTGTCTACCAAGGAGACATAGCCATCAGAAATGTAATGCAGCATAGTCAGAAGCACCACCTTTTGCTAATGGTTCGAGCCCAGAAACTGCACTTTTGAGTCACAGAAGTTACATGTGGCCCTTCACAGAAGTTACATGTGGCCCTATCAAACCTGGGAGAGCCTCGACCTGATGCAGACCTTGAAAACGGGGTGTGCAGAATATGACCTGCTATGGGACATTTCAGGTTGACTTTGACTTGGTACGGTGTTCTTGAACTGCTCCAGAACCACCAAGTCAGTCAACTTAGCTGTTTCTACCTCAGATGCAGAGCACCAGCGATTGAAGTGAGACACCAACTCCTGAACAAGCTCTACATGTGATTGCTCCTCTCCCCTTTTACGGCCCCGGAAACGCTGTCTGTAATCCTCTGGCACCAATTCATAGGCCTTCAGCACTGCCATTTTGACGGTTACATAAACCTTGCAGTCAGATGCACTAAGTGCTTCATATGCCTCTTGAAAATCTCAAACAATGGCAATGTCCGTAGAAGGCTAATCTACATCCTGAAAATGGTCTTGTGTAAACCAATGGGTGACGTCACGGACCACGTCTATGGAGTACATGATCATGGGATTTGGTCCTCTATGACTTCCCTTCTCATTAAAATCCTCTCTCACTCTTGTGCTGGTTGCATATGCTGAGGCCTGGTGTGCTTTGCCAGGTATTTGAAGGGGCTCAGTGTGCCCTGAGCCACTCTTCAGGATGCCTTTGTTCATAGTGTTCAATGAAGCTGTGCCGAGGGTAGGGTAGAAGGTTGCAGAGCAGCCTGTCCACATGGGAGCCACATTTCAGCTCACATCCATTATCTCCCTCAACGGATATAGCATTCAGATCAGTGATAAGACAGCAAGGGTGAAGTCTTGGAAAGCTGCATGGTCTGGAGGTCCATTCAGGATGCTATTCAGCTCACTTTGGACCAGCTGAAGTGGCAAACCATATCTGCTGTCAGGGCCAGGAGCACAGGAGAATATAGTCTAGGAGTGCATATAGGAACGGTAGGTGGTACCATTCCTCCAATGGTAGCTTGTAGGTGCTGGGGAGCCACAGATGATCCATCAAGACCTGGTATTTGTATTGTTTGGATAGATAGCTACGGATCCGCAGTAAGCTCTCCAGTAGGATGAAATCACGGTCTTTGGGTCAGGAAAACCCATAGGCTGAGGCTACCAGTAGCTCCATGATACTGGCTCCCTCTTCTGGTTGGATGAAATGTTCACCAGGAACTGTTGGTAGAACCCTTGGCCTGGCTCAGGTCGGTTCACTGGATATTTAACTTCCAAATAAATATCAATAAAATATCAAAATTGATTATTTGTTCATGTTGAGATACTTTACATGTTGTGGTTCCGTATAAAGTACTGTTTAATACATTTTGGGAAACTGGCTTAATTTTCTAGGTTTTTATTAGGTAATATCCCCAAACAGTCTTGCAGTAACATTGGGCCTCTTTAGACAAACAATAGCTTGTGAATAGAACAACAAACAAACCATCACCTGCATTTTTGCATATAAAAAAAGTACCTCATCTGATGAAAATATTGGAGATATTTTGTACAGAATCTCTTGGCAGTGCGATGTCTAGAAAAGGCAAAGCATTAGGTCTGGTCAGCACATACAATTTCTGGCCTTGATTGCAAAAAAAGTGTTTGTAGACACCGAGATATTAGATATAGTCATCATCCACCGGCTCCCCAGGAGTGTCACAGTGATGGAGGAAGAGGACCACGACTCTCTGAAACACCCCTCTTCTGCTCTGCCTTCGCTCCGAGATCTCTTCTCCTATCGTCTCCATACAGATGTCCGCAGAAAGTTGGCCTTTGCGTCGCGGGGCGTATATGGTGGCTGGGAGGGAGGGAAGAGATAGCAAATATATGTGGGTACTTTGGTCATGTTTTATCTTAAAACAACTAATTATTCATTAGCAAGTTATTCGTTAGTCAGTCAATGATCTCTTTGGCAGTTAATTAATTTCCATGTGTACTTCTTACTTGTAATTCATAATTTTATATTTGCTTTTAAAATACAAAACATGTTAGTTAATTTGTTGTTCTGTTGCTATTTAAAACCAAGAACCAAATGTGACAGTTAGTTAGTATTATTTACAGTTCCCCATACAATGTACTTGTGTACAATAAAAGTGACACAAAATTGAATAGATTTTCAATTCACTTTTCATCTTCCAGCATTGTTGGGTGGTCGTCCATGCACAGGATATAGACGTGCATCCCATAAGAAGGTTTTAAGTACTCACTGCTCTCATCATCCTCAAAGTCATAGCGAGAGTATCCGTTGGAATCAGCCGTCCTCAGGGTCCTCAGCCACGGGAAGTCTGTGACCATGCAGTAGGGGGCGCCATCCACCACACCTAGGAAAACAATGACCCACACCTTCACACCGATGTAAAACCCAACATTTGTAATTGGAAAGTGGCATTTTAGCCAGTGGGGAGCATTTTCACATGCAAACTTAAAAACCAGGGCACCTAGAATAAGAAAGAATATGATTTAAATGGTAAATGATTAAAAAAAAATGCATCCAATTCATGAACACTCTCTTAACACTACATTTGGGAACCAAATGATATTTAAACACATTCTATAAAACACATAGGAAATACAAATGGAGAAAATGTAAAAGAAAGACAAATAAACTAATCAATGCATCTGCGGCCTGGACCTTCTAGTATCTGGACCATGTACAGCACTTTATTCATACAAAAACCTGGTGTTTGACTATTAATGATACACTAGTTATAAGAGACATTTACGAACCAGGAGAGGCGTTCATGTATGTGATTCATGCTGGATGTCAGTAAGCAGCCCATGCTAAATAATAACAATAATAACGTTTAATCTCATTCATTTGTGGTGTGTTGGTAAAGTGCAGTAGATGATCTTGCAGGCACCTGCATATGATGATTATTCTGTACATAAGAAATAAAATACTAAATACTAAATAAATGTTCTCTCTCCACCCAAGTTGTCATTTATATATCCGCTTGACAGCAGAAGTGTCAAGCAGTCTTTCAAACATTAAGTTAGCCAAACCACCAGCCCATGAAGCGCCAAAACAAATGCTAATCGCTAATCTTGGAAAACATTTCACATAGTTTAGCACCATCTGATTTGTGTGACTACTTTAACTATTCTCACTTATTGTAACAGATTTATTTATTATCTTGTGGCGCTTCTCCACTACCGCGCTGTACCGAAATCCGTGCTCCTGCTTTGTGTTGCTTCCTCCACTGCCAACTGACCCGTGGGGGCAGTAGTACCCGTGCGGGCAGTAGTACCCGTGCGGGCAGCAGTAGTACCCGTGCGGGCAGCAGTAGTACCCGTGCGGGCAGTAGTACCCGTGCGGGCAGCAGTAGTACCCGTGCGGGCAGCAGTAGTACCCGTGCGGGCAGCAGTAGTACCCGTGCCGATTTTATCTACAGCTCTGGGGTCGGTATCAAGGGTGCTATCCGTGTTGCTATGCAAATTTGCAGACCGTTGATTGGTCAATGGAAATACGTCATCCCACGAGAGAGAGAGTTGGGCTGTTTTCAAAACGGCAGGCTGCAAACTGTTGTAGTTTTCACTCTGGTTAATATGTCACTTTATTAAGTTTTTATATTTTTTCACGCGAGAAAGTAACCATGTAGATTCAGAATATGTGATCAGTTTATTCAAATAACGCTTGTTTGGAAACCAAAGTTTAAATAGATCTGGGATGTTTTTCAGGAAGGAATCAGTCACAACCTGCGTTTTGTTAAATGTACTAATTACTACTTCTAAAGTTACTTTCTTGCTGTATCTCAAATCAAATCACCTCGTTTTGACAGAAGCCCTACAAACAAGCCAGCACATCGACATTAAGAACAACTACAGATCTGGGATCAAGTGTTTACCTTCCAGTGTATAGATGTCCCGTCCCCAGGGGTAGTAGGGATGATTCTTAACATCTTCCTCAGTCCTAGTAGCCTCCGGAAAAAACTCATACTTGATCAGCTCCCTGGGAGCAAGAAAGAGATGCATAAATCTGTGCTAAAAATCAATCAGCTTTATTTCTCCAACCAATGAATATTGCAATAAAAGCTTTGTATGAATACAGCTGCCTCTAAAACAACCCTTAATTAACCCAGTTAATTAAGATCCCCACGTTTGCCTTTGTTTTTGGTCAAAAAACAAAAAACTAATTACAAATGTATTATTATGTATTAGTAAATGTATATTTGTATATTGATATATTATCAGGGCATCTCGTCCCTGATTGGTTTGGGGAATCCATCTTGCCTGTCAATCACAGCTGCATGAATGCAACATTTCTCAATGGTGGAGAAACGTAGGTAGGGAGCAGAGAGGGAGGGGACTTTTTTTTTCTTCTTCAAAATCTTGCTGTCTTACAATTCTTACCTACAGCACCTTTAAGTCCCAAACTAAATGGTAATGGTATTTTAAGTAACAATACAAGTTGTATCATCATACATTAAGCACTTCATTAAAAGGTTTGAAACCAAAATCAGGAAGAAGAAA
>OMKN01081315.1:1380-13572 GCA_900302345.1 Melanonus zugmayeri
GGGCGGTCATCACTACGGGATGAGAGGAACCGCTCCACGCCGCTGGATAGGGATTTAAAATGGAAAGATATAACCCAACATATTTATTTCTCACGGTTTGATTAGGGACTTGTGAATGATGAGGGACCACTGGGGGGAAAAAAAACATAAAGAAAAAAAAGACATCCCTAACAATAACCCTATAGGGTTAGGGTTAGGGCTGGGCTACAAAGTTAGGTGGGCAGCAGCTTTTAAAAGTATTTTCTGGATGTAGGCTTTTGTTGCAATGTTATATATGGATATGGATATGTAGTCCATATATGTAGGCCAGGAAATGTATGGAAGACTAAAAAGCTTGCTTTGTAGTCCAGCTCAGCATTTAGGTACATGTGGATGTTTTCCATTAATTGTAGCCTACCCCAGATAGGCCTACTGTAAATATAAAATGAGTATTTTTAGCAACGAATGGAACAATTTTCTTAGTACAAATACAAAGATTCACAGATATGTTACATAGACAAGGACTATTACACAAAAAAGCTACTAGGCCTGTTGATGTCAGCATCTGCATGACAGAACATATAGGCTACTATTAGCCTAATATACTATAATATAGGCTAATATAATACACCATAATTAACATAGGCTAATATAATACACCGTAATTAATATAGGCCTAATACATCTATGAAATCAAACAGTGGCCGTCTCTGTGGAGACGGAGAGCTCTGTTCTGTCTGATTATAGTAGCATTTGACTGATAACATTTTTTTATTACATGTGAATGATGCGTTTCAGCGTATAGAATATTATATATTTCCAGAACAGCGAAAACGCACCACAGAGTACCGAGAGAATAATTTTCACCAGCATGAGTGGTATATGATAGCTGCTGTTGACACAGTTTGCACTTGACTTTATTTGTGTTTTTGTATTGTTTCGAAAAGCTGCCAAACTTTAGAAGTTTTTTTTCCTGACATTGTGTAACCTACTAGACTAACGGCATAGCGTGCGCTCCACTTCGAAAAGAAAATGATTGGATAGCGCCACTGCCATTACACAAAGGGGTTATCAAACAAACAATAAGGACATTTATTGAAAGCAAAACACAGCAAAATTGCACACAGAAGACTGAGCCAATCCCCCACCCCCACAAAAAAAACATTTTTTGACTTCTAGAAGCCAAGCGATGCTGTGGTATCGCTCGTTTAGCACCCCCATCCTCCCAATGGACTGCCCCACTGTTACACACACACAGTTCTCCCGACACGATGAGTCGACTATTAAAGACGACGTCGGCTAAACGTCTTTCTATCGAAGAGTCGAATCGTCAAAGCTTGGCAGTCACCCCTAGGTGCAAATGTAAAAAGATCAGAATATAAAGAAGATACTCTACTATAATCCTGTCTGCTAAGCCCTTAATGAATTAATGACATTCCTGTGACTGGTTTCAAGTATCTCTCTCTCTCTCTCTCTCTCTCTCTCTCTCTCTCTCAGATACTTCAGAATAATTTGAAGGACTTCTGTGAATGTTGCTGCCATGCTTGTCTGGTTATCTGCAAACATGTATAACCAAACTTCAGAACCTTTTCAAGCTAATACTCCACTTTGTCTTGTGTTTGCTGCTGGCTCGATGCAGAGCGCCAGCTACTCTCATTAGCATAGTTTCGAAACCATGGAGCACTGCAGAGATTTTCCTCTCAAGTGCCGGCTCCCTGATTTTGCTCACAAGATTAGACATTTATTTGATGGCGGTTCCACTAGCATGCCAATGGGACCCACATGGCCACTGGAGGATACATGCATGGCTCTCTAGGTCTCTCGTTCTAGCTAAAGGGTGAGGGGGTTCTACCTGTATTCAAACCTGAGATGACTACTGCAGATGTGTGCTTAGTACCACAGTTACTGTTAGCTGCCATCTCATATAAAAGACAGATACCAGTGGCCCTATTGTATCAACCACATAATTATCTCCATTTATAGTAAAGGGGATTTTTGTGTACTAATGTATTGTTCTAATTTTATCAAGAGAAGCAAGCTGAAGAGAGTCAGTGGATAGAGGTGGAACAACCGAGCATTCTGGGATACCTGCATTTTGAGGTTCCTTCACCTCCCCAGTACTGTAGGAACTCCAATTTGTAGAACAAATCCTACAGCGTTGAAGCACTAAACCTACTCACAACGGGTCTTTCTTTGAACATGAGTGCATCTGCGCTCCTTTGACCTTGTCTTCACTTGGCTTGTTGAGAGGCTCAGACCGGTGAATCCTCTAGTCTACAGCACACCATCCATCCTAATTTAGACCGCAGGGACCCATTTAGGATGAGCAACGGCCCGGAAAACACAGTGACCTTCTCATATTTGACTCTTAAACTGTTGTGGTTTTTATTTTTTATTTTTCATACTTTCATACTTGCCAGAACGGACCCTGTGTTTTTCCGTTTGTGTCGCTTGGAAGGGCTGTGCGTGCCACTTTTCTGTGCTAATCGGCAAATTAAAGGCCATTATGGGCCGGATGCTCTGACCCACATGAGCCAGTGAGTGATAAACATTTTATGAGGTGCTGCCTCTAGGATGCAGAGCCATACCGTGGAATGTAACAGTACTTTACTATAGATCTATACATTAAGTCAGGATTCCTAATATTGGATGGACCCCTTGTAATCGAATGTGCCTTCAGCGTTCGTTTAGCACTGCCATTATGAGGTTTATTTAGGTCAACATCCTCTGTAAAACAAAAAAAGATAAGGAATGAAAGTGGATAAGGGCCTCTCTTCCTCCTCCGTTTCATTGCCTCTTTCACCGTCTGCATCAGTATTCTCACGCTTCTCTCTCTCTCTGTGTCTCTTTCTCTCTCTCTCCTTCCTATTGGCTCTTACATGCTGTGTGTGTGTGTGTGTGTGTTCATGAGCATGTGTGCACGTGCGTTCATGCGGGATCATATCCACTTGCTCCCTTTTCTCATCTCCCATGTCTTGCGGTCGCTGTGCTCTCCCTACCAATCAGAATCTCTGCATCAAGTTCATGGATTGCCTCAGCATTCGCCACCAAAGACAACCTAACAAAAGCCTTGGGCAAAGTAAGAGAAGGAGAAGAAGACACTACAAAGTAAACAGGAAAGAGAAGGTGGCAGTGGTGTGGTGGAGAAGAAGAGTGTGTGTGTGTGTGGGGGTGGAGGGGGTGGATGGATGGATGTTTAGGGGCAGCAGATGGAAGGAGAAGAGATGTATGGAGAGAGTGGGAGAGCCAGAGTGGTGGGCTGATTGGGACTGTAAGGCAGCCCAGCAACATCAAATTAGATCGTCTTGGAACAGAGACACTGAATTAATTCCAAAGAGAATATTGCATTGTATGTTCTCTCCCCTCCCTCGCACGACAGGGGCAGACAAAGCGTAGAGTAATGTTCCCTCAGCAGACATCTTGATTCCTCTTTCTCTCTCCGTCCCGGGCTATTGATACCACTACCATCAGCCCTGGGCTTTCTCTCTTCATTATCCCTGTGCTTCTTATCCTTTTTTGTTATTGTCAAAGCAATCACCTCTAATAGAATACCGAAATGCTTTGAGAAATCACCTGAGAGGGATCTGCTTGTGATATTTACCAGAAAACATTTCAAATTCATGTCTGAATCTAAGATTACAGCGCATATTTCATAACTGGGAAAAACAAGATGGTATTGGGAAGGGAACAGACTATAATTCACAGACTCATTACCAGCACTTTCCATTTTCCTCTCTCCCACTGTCTGACAGTGACTCTAATAGTGATGAGCTACTACAACCTATTCTTGTCTGGTTTGTGAATAGAGCTAAGGGGACAACCTGGCTACCTCTGTCCTATGCTAACCTATGCTACAAAGATCTGAAAACAACTGCATTTTCAATTAAAGCAGCTGTTGGGGATTATATTTGGTTGGGTGTCCCACCCGGGACCTTATTTGTAATCCTATACAAATGCATATTGTCTTCTGCATTCAGGAATGCATGGATAATGGCTGTCATCACACTAACAATTGTAGTTGGTAATAACCAAGATGTTCACAACATGGAAACAAATGTTTCAAAAGCATGGATTTGTCTGTCGCTCAGCAAGGCTCCAGTTCACTCAACCGCACAGAATGCTCAGAGGAAGAAGTCCTGGCAGGGAATCATTTTAACAGGCTCTTTCAAACATGACTTTTTGTTTGTTGTGGCGTTTGTATTTTATGCATTTTTCCCCCACTTAGGGCTTTGTTTTCTTAGATCTTAAGAAAATGAAGCTGTTGTCCTCATAATTATTTATTTTAGTTTGAATCTCCTTTATCTTCAATATTCAGATGCTTATTGGCGTATGAACCAATGCATTAGATCAATAGTGAAACCCAATGTTAAAGCCACTGCAGTGGTAATTGCCTCAAAAGGTATTAAGATATACCTAGGTAGCAACCCTGAAAATTGACTTTGTTCATGTCATGTCAAGTCAAAAGCCAAAGCTACCATACTCATCTTAAGCAAGGCATTGCAAACCTGAATAAATTATTAACCTAGCATCAAACACACACACACACACATACAGTGAAGCATGGCAGTCCAAGGAACAAGTGAAATCAATAATACGGATCTGACCTTCTTTCTGAAGGCCTCTGCAACTCATTTTTTACATTCCTGTGCCACATATCAGCAAGGACTACAGATAGCTAGGGAGGACTATATATTTTAAGTAAAGATCAATAAACCTCGCACCTGCATGAGACATCAGGATTTATCATGTTGCAGTGCAATGAGTAAGTCATGACCATATACTTCCTTTTCCCTCAGCCACCGATGATCAGGAAATACAGGATATCCCCCCTTTTACAGACTAGGTGCAGAGCCAGAAGCATCAATGATCAAGCAACATATTCCATTTTAAGCGGTTTTATTTCTAATGGATGGTTGATTTAATTAGCATTCTAAGCAATCAGCCTTTTCTGCCTGTGGCTTGATCAAATCAGCAGCCACAGCATGCCAAATACTGACTCTGCATCTTTTCTTTTCTTTTATGGTAAAGGGATTAGTATGTTTTCTCTGTGTGTGTGTTCTCTGTTTCTTTGTCTCTTATCAGACATCTTTAATCACCTAGATTGATGACACTGCTTAATAATTCTATTCAAAATCTATAGGCCCTATACTATTTAACTGTAGAGGAGCAAATTCAATGCAAAAGTGTTTTAATGGCAGAAACAGTCCTTTTATTTGCATTCTTGGCCATGTAACAGAATTGCAATGTCTAGATTTTTAATCAGATCACTATTTCAGACGACAGTGTTGTTTAGAATATGTAAATATGCACTGGTAAATAACATTGTGCATTTTAGCTATAGGAAAGAATACAATGGTAGATTGTATAGTCATTGTTTAACCTTCTGCAGACACTTTAGGCAGTTATCGTAACAGACAAAAAGTGAAAAATACTAATTACTGAGTTCATTGCAAAGGTTAAGTTATACTGGGGACGATTTTGTTCTTTCTTTCTTACTTTCTTTATTTCTTTGCTCAACCTCAAAAAAACGCACTGCAGTTGGTATGGGTGGCAATGACAATGTCATCATAAACAATTGCACTTGACAACATGATATTCAATTTGTATGGTTTCTCTTCACGGGAACTACTAAATATTGGTATTTCAGAGAATGCCTATAAACCCCTTGCAACACATATACAAGATGCACTTCAATTAATGCTACAGACCATTACCACTTCAAGCTATTGAAGACATTCCCTGGCTCTCCAAAAGCAATACATTGGAAACACCCTTTTGAACTAATGGTGCAATTGCCCTCTGGTTATGTTTTCCACTGACCAAAAGACAAGCAACATTGATGATAATGATACTTCTGGTAACCCATGGTTCTATAGGAGAATCATGAAACTGAACAGGTTTATAGTAAGCCATCTGATTTGCTGATTTCATTTAATTTGCATTTGAATATGATCATATCTTGTTTTGCAAACAGCCAATAATAGGTAAAACTATTTAAGGGTTCAGTATGAAAACAAGTAAATACTGTCATATCTTAAGAAGCTACATACATATACCTTATTAAGTATTGATAGCATGGATTCAGAGACAATAAAAGCCTGTTCAGATTGTCAGACTAGATTTTTTGTTGTGATTACAACATTTTAACAATTAAACACATTACAGCAGTGTACAAAGGAACATGTTGCCATTTTACCTTTGCATCACTATTGACTGTCCTGCCAAAATCTATTAAATAATCAATAAGTTAGATACCGCCACAATTGCAATTGGCGTGACAGGTGCATTGACCTCTGTCGGTGTAAACAGGGATGTGGGAGTTCAAAGTATTGATGCCGGTTATCGGTGATATCTTCTTGATTGTTCTCAAGGCACGACGGAAATGGGCTAAAGCTGAACATTGTAATATGACAGCTGTTTGGGATGTCTGTAGCTTCCCCCATCCAGACAGGCATATAACTGTGATGTTTATATACTCCACTGGAATATGTAAATAATTTAGCGCTTCTGCTAAGGCTTGTCTTGGCTGAGGCGGTGTCAGGCAATGAGTGGCTTACTCTGCAAGGCGACGGCAGGATTTTGAAATTCCCATTGCGTTATGCAAAGCAGTACACTTGACATTTTCCCATTCCAATTCAAGGGGGCATGTTGGATGAGCGCGGCTCTTCCAAAATCGGCTACTTTACCTTCTCCGGTTTGAAAAACAAACAGTAAGGAATGCAGGCGCCAGAGGCTAATTAGCACATTGCTGGTGCAACCCAAGTTTGAGATGGAGAAATCCTCTTAACCTCATTGCCCAAGTGATGAAAATACAAATACAATGTGCTTATTTCCAATGGGTATGGATTTAGGGTGATGTCCCTTTGAAATGTCTCCCTTGCTAGGTTGTAATGAAATAATGTATGTGTGTTCATATACTGTATATGCACTATGCAATTATAAATGATATACATACTGAATACACATTTTCCTCAGTTCATGCCAAATATTCCTAAAATAATGGCAAACTAGACTATATATAGAGCAGATGAGGACTTGATCAAAATGTATTGTGTAGCAAGTTTGGCATTTTCAAGGCCGTCAAGATGATAAATGTGGTACATCAAAGCATGTCCTTCTGTATATCCACAACCTGAGCAGGTATGAGTTATCTCCCACGTTGGTCTCCATAGAAACCATGCATTCAGAGTGTAATGTAGATGGAGTAAGCCTGCAACCAATGCAGATACATAGTTTTGTTCTACATCCTTACCACAGCTAATTGTGCTGTTGTGCTGTTGATTTCTCCATATGGTATCTATTGACTTCACAGATGTAAAAAGAAATCATGAAGTGAAGAAAACATGATGAAATTCAGTGACTTATGAGAAAAAAATTGCAGGCATGCTGACGGACACAGGCAGACATATTCAACACTGGTATCGTTCTGTTATTTTGTGCCATTTTTCTTCTTTTCTAATTGCTGATGTTTATCTTATCTTCAATAAAAACAATTTAATAAAATGTTTTATTATTAAAGGATAACTTTTTCAACCTGGACCCCATTTTCCCATCATTTGGGGTCTAACTGATTAATGCGGACAACAATTGTTGACATTGATCCAGTGATTTACTTCTTGTTTTTCAGCTCATTGCCTTTTTTTTTTACATATTACATTTATTACATTATTATTATTCTTTTCCATGTCAGATGAAATTATATACAATTACACTGGACAGCACTATGGAGCTGTCTTTCAATGCAAAGCCTGAATCGGTCCTTAAAAACAGGTAATATCAAACTGGTGTCCCTAGTAACTGCCTTTGGCTTCCAACAGCTAATAGTAGTTGTAAATAGTAAACAGTAATCGAATGAAGTTCACGCTCATATATTGTAAAGGACAAACTAATGGAATGTAATGCAACAGGGCATTGCATAGAGAACTTACTTTTCTTGTGTGAGAACTTGCTCTCATCCAACATTGGAGCCATGGCGGCCACCAATTTTCATTTTACCTTGGTGACCGTGGTTGCCGAACTTTGTCGATTTTCAGTGAGTAACCAGCAATTATGAAGTATTATGATACTATACCTTATGTCTTTATAAAATGCTTTATAATGTGTAATTATAATTATACAGTGCTATGAGCAGATTATAGCGCATTGTATGTTTATAATGCCTTATAGACATGGGCATCATAGAAAGTGTTCCTCTTTCAGAGGAAAAAGAAAACCTATTCTATGTAGGATACACACATTGGGATATATCTGTTATCAAGAGCCCTTGGCATTGCTTGTGAACACTGAGACTTTGGGGAGTTAAGAGATAGACATCCCTGAAGAATCCCTGTCCGTTTTTTCTACCGGAAAAAAACACAGTTGTTTTCCGTTCATCAGTTAGCAATTTACTTTTGGGAATTTGCTGGTTCTTTTTATGGTGTCAATACCGGAACTAACATAATTTTCTGTCTCTCCCACATACACTCACCGTCTGGAGAAACATGCACTGGCGCAACAACAACAACAAAAAAACAAAAATAATCCATGCCCTATTTATTAGTTATGTGAGATATGATTGGTTGTTAAACATATTATTAATTATTAATTGAAAGTGAAATACAGCCATTGGAATATTTTTTGGGGAAATGTATGATTCACTAGAATAACCAATAGATGCAGAAACAAGGTAGACAGAACAATTGGGGTAAAATCTAAAGAACACAATAAATGAAGGCTTGACTTTAAGCCATTGTGTTTGAACTTGTAAATTATACATGGAATCAGAACGTTTTTTTGGGCTAGTTAGATACATTTAGTATTAGACAGAGATCTCTATCCAATACAAAACGTATCTCACTAGCCGTAAAGCAATGTTAATGGAATGCATGCACTGTTTATCTCAATAGCTGATGAATTATCACTCCATTGCCATATCCCCTCTGTCCTCCACTATGGCTCTATCTGCTAAGGTGTGATGTTTGACCTTGTCAAGTCTTAACTCTTTTATTATCCTCCCTTTTCCAAGTTCTGTTTGTTGTCAATTTCTGACAAGCCATGATTTCAAGCAGCCCTCTGGCTTTCCAGCAACATATGGGCTTAGCTAGTTCTGGCGGTACACTTTAGTCATGCGCCGCCTATCAGCTGACAGCTAACGCGGTCAATGCAGTCAAACGCATGTACATTGATAGGCGGTCAATTTAAGACCTTCCATCTCACACACATTCTCTGCAAAGTTACTGAGCTGGATTTCACCCACCACCACCCAGACTCCACCTGCTGTAGTTCTGCTCTGTATTGTATGTAACCTACACAATGGGTTGAGATATCTGATGTACCCCATGGGGGGATTGTATAGTGCTCCCTGTTCTCCATGTTGGTATGCTGTATCTGACATCTGTATGTAATGCTTTAAATCCTACAGCAGGGAGCACCCTAAAAGAGTGGAACCATACGGCCAAACTAAAGTGTATTACCATTTCATGCAATAAATGGTTCAATCTATAACATGAGTGATTTCTGACAGAAACAGTACATAGACCCATGAGGCACACATCCTGAATATAGAACAAGATTGTGGTCCTCTTGTCCTTCTACATCATCCATCACAGTAGACTTTGGCTTTCCCCTTTTTTTTATATGACAGTGTTGTTGTTAACGCAGGAGACATAACTTTGGTCTTCTGCTGTATTTTCTGAACGAAAAGCAAATGTGTGGCACTTTTCCACTGATATACACCAGGTTGTCAGCATAACATCTACCTGTCAGGCTGCAGGGTCACGTTGAACATTTATATTTTCCCACAACCACCTCCCAATCAAAGAAAGCAATGTTGGTGTCTAGTTGTGAGGCTAAAATCAGAAGATACCTGCATGCATGATGTAGTCTGCATTCTGCACATGCCCTCTTGTTTGATACGTGCATATTACATCGAACAACGCTTGAAGAGAGAGAGAGATATGCATAATTTAAAAATGTCATCCCACTCTGGGCATCATGTGACGTTACGCGTCGACTCCAGAAGCCACCGTATTATGTCATAGCGTAACGAGATTAGGAAAGCAATGTTGGAGTAATTACCTTAATCTGATGATATGCTGTCTGTGTTGTGTCTTTTGTTTTCCAGGGACCTGTCACAATCATTACATCAAAGCAACTGTAATAATGGGGGTTCATATGCAATTAGGTGAATATTTTAAATGAGTTATCATTCATTCATGTCATCATCATGTATTCTAGAATTCGGAATATTATACCATTTGTACTTTAAATGATGATTCATGATTCATGAACAGTACTTTTGTAGTTTTTTACTCAACAGTATTAGTAGGTTCTAGTTCAGGTACACTTGCTACTGTAAAGCGGAATCTAATCTCACAACCAACTAAGCCCTTTTTGAGTTATTCAGGCAATAATAAAAGGCCTTGTTCTATTAAATTCTTAGCATATTAAAATATATACTGCTGCTATCTAAAATACATTGTTATAAAACAATATTATATTCTTTGGGTTATGAGTGATGTTACCAATTTTCTTTTCATATATTAAACCCAGCAGTTAACCTGTGCTCCTGCAGCTCTGTGCAGGTCTTTAAGTATGAACATGACATGTACAGGAGGGGAGGGGGTAAAACACATAAAACTCAAGCAGCAAGACGTCCATTCGTGACTATTCCCTTGATTTGCACACTGAGGACCTTGCACTAAGGACAGAGCTTCTGAAGTTAAGTTTGTAGCTAGCTGGGAAAATAAATGTCTTTAATCTACCCCCTTCGATGAAAAGAGAAAAGCGAGCGCGACCTGCGAGACTTGGATGCCATGCCGCTGAATAGTTATATATCGGTAAATTAAGCTGCAAAGTAACACCAACCCAATTTAAATGATGGAGGTGAAGTCTTAGCTTCCATTTGTGGCTGGTACCAACACATTTGACAAAGAGCCAGCAACAGTCGCAGGAGCTAATTAAGAAATGGTTAAAAAAAACAACTAGGAGCATGCCTATTCAGTATAGTGCAGGACTAAAATCTCTTGTATTGAGGTCATCAGGACATAATAATCAATTCCTTACAAGCTGCAATGAGGTTTTGAATACTCTTCCATTGCCATAATGTGCAGTACTGCTCGGTCTGATAGCTGGAATTGTCTTCGTTATCGTCATGTTCCCATTCCCCACCAGTAGCTCCTCACTCTTGGGACAGCACACGAACAGCACAACACGCTGCTGGTAGAGGGTGCCGGGAGACTTCATCGTTCTAGTTTTTTTTTCCTCACTGTTTTTTTTTCTGTATGTGATTAGTACAACTTGTTATATGGAGTGATAAAGAGTGAAACAAACTAGAGTGTGTGTTTGTGTGTGTGTGTGCGTGCGTATGTATGTATGTTTGTTTTCATCTCTGTGTCAGCGTGTGTGTGTTTGGTGTGTGTGTGTGTGTGTGTGCGTGCATGTGCATGTGTCTGTTTGTGCGTAGGCTTGTTGCGACCTTGCCTATTATTAATAACCGGCCAATTAATTCTATGGAGACTGTATGATGCAGGCATTTAGTTAATGCCTGTTGCACTCTACACAGTACATAACACATAACTTACTCCTTTTCTCTACATTTATCACATGGTGCTTTAGATACTGTGTAGTATTACGAAAACCATAATGCAAAGGCTATACCAACTGCTGCTACCGTGGCTCAAAATACTGTGTCAGTGTCAGTGTGTGTGTGTGTGTGCATGTTTGTATACATGTTTGTATACATGTGTGTATGTGTGTGTGTGTGTGTGTGTGTGTGTGTGTGTGTGTGAATTGTTAGATTGAATCCAATGGCTATCCCATGCACCAGCATATCAGTGTTTTCCTCAAGAACACAGAGCCTCTGTATAATCTAACACATCAGACTGGGCCAAAGTGCTGAGTCCTACAAATCTGTTCCCTGCAAAGTGGGCTCACTTCTATTGCCTTTTCTGCTTACCCTCACACTTTATCTGTATGCAATATTTACTCAAGATATGAGCTTTCCCCGCTCAGACTGGAGGAACCTGTGTTTCGGATCTCTGTTTCATGTTGGATTTGTGTGTGATTAATATTGCTCACCTATTGAGAAACCTATCCATAACATTGTCTACTATGATGAATGGGAGCCGTGTAAACAGGATGTGTGTGTGTGTGTGCGATATGTAAATGATTTCTTCTTTGGTGTGCTCGCCTGGGTCCCCGGTCTCATATCACATGGGAGATTCTCCATCGTCT
>OMKN01081318.1:0-13105 GCA_900302345.1 Melanonus zugmayeri
AGCAACACAAAAATGGGGAAGGCATGTTCGTCATCAATTAATTTCTTGGGTCCTGAGGATATAACTCACATACGGATACACAGACACAGAGACACACACACACACACACACACACACGGCTTAACTAGTTAAATATAATACCTCATGGCCATTGTTGTGCATGGGCACTTTGCATTGTGTGATTATGTAGTGAATTATGAATGAGTAACTGTGGTGTGTAAAGGATGTTAGCAGCTTGTGCCACATATGCTGTCTCTGTGTTTTGGGGCCACAGGTTAGCTTGAGTTCAGTGTGGCAGAATAATGGTACTCGTATGAATAAACTAGACGGTGTGTAGTGCTAGTAAGCCAATGCAAAACCATATGCTTGGTGGAGTAGTAAGTAGACCGTGAGCACATTTTAGAACATAATATTATGTACAATGTTATTTGGCTTGACTTAAAAATTCCTTTTCTTATAAGTGCATACTTTAAAATCCAAACAAACAGTTGGAATAGAAATGAGAGAAAAAATGCACTGCATATATGCGTGTGTGCATATTATCTATTTGTGGCGGCGGTAATGGTGGTGGTGTGGGTGTGAGGGGGCGCACACAGTGGATGTTGTGAACACGGGGCAAAAAATAAAAAATAAAATAAAAACAACATATATTTGCAAGGCACCAACTTGTACAACCTGAAAGACACACAGAAAAACAAACAGCTGTCATTGCAAGAACCACAAACAACAAGTGTTTTTATGGGAGACGCATACAGTGGTTGCAGCACAGATGGGAGAGGAAGAAGAGTGGTTATATAAAAGTATATATACAGTATACCAGTGTGATTGGAGTTAACTGAAATCAACAAAAACTGATGGAAAAGCAATCCGTTAACTGAAATAAAAACTGAAGCTGAGCTTGCACAAAATACTGAACTGGAACAGGAATACAGGACAAGAAATACTATTAAAATGGATGTAAATAGTTGTTTTTTTTCAGTCATTATTATTCCAAAAATAATGTTAATAAAGTAAGATTTTGCTCTTGTTATATACTGAGTACACTGGTGGTCATTCATTTCAATGAGTTAGAATTTTTAAATACTTAAACAGAAATGAACACCTGTGATAGTGATTGATACTAAATCTGAAACTAAAAACTAAATAGCATAGGCTCTTTCACACTGAAACGGAAACGATAACGACAAAAAAACCCTAAAGATAAAACTGAAAACAAAACAAAACTGGAAATACAATAAAAATAGATGATTTAAAAAAAATACATCTAAACGGATTCACACTGCAGTGCAGTACAGGCACACACACACACACACACACACACACACACACAGATACAACATGGGGTGGTACCTTGAGCGAGGCGCGGGAGTAGGCTGGGACCCCACTGTCGTATTTTCCTGAGATGATGCCACAGGCCAGGGGTGACCATGTCATGGCCCCCACACCTGAGAAGCAGCAGAAACAATATGTTAAAGACTAGAACAATCTGCTCATCAGCACAGTATTCATGACCGCTTGGCTCACACTGACAATATATGGGTCATTTTGATCTTCTCTATATATTGTTGCTAGGGACATTTTTGTAAAATGTAATGTACAATTTGAGGCAAAAAAAAGCCAATTATGTGCATTCTTAATAATGCGGATGGCTATCACTGCACATTGTATTACCTGCGTGTGCAAACATATGTGAAAATAACACGCATATCTGCTTCATATTCCCTGTTCTTTGTTGCTGTCCTGAGGGGATCAATTAAATTAATCATAATCTTTATTTGTTGACCGATATGGTACACACTTAGATCAAAGGGGACACAGCCTACTCTCACTTCAAATCAAATTACATTCAAAACTCTGCCTCTAGCCGTTTTAATTTTTTTCTACCAAGTGAGCAGACCAAGTTTAAACTGCAATACATGTCTCAGTGTACTTCCCTGCCAGGGGAATTTAAACCCCACAGCCCATGTACTGCTCCTTACCATTTCTAGGTTATATTTTCCTGACATGTAGAAATAAACAGAGAAACTATGGGCTGGGACATCATTATATAGTGTTAAATCACTTTTATGTAGACATTTTATATGGAGTGTGCTTATGTGTGCTTGATGTAATATCTATATAACTATATATAATATACAATGCATCCCTTCCAGCCATATTGTGGCCAATTACTGTGAGTCAAACATCAACACAGAGATCTGTTTGAGCTCAAAGCCTCCCCATGAGTCTCCATGACGCACCTATCTTGTGGAAGAGCTCAGGTAGTTGCACCTCCACCTTCTCTCTCTGGAACATGTGGTACTCGGCCTGCTCACAGATGGGGGGGATCTGGTTGAACTGCCGTGCCACAGAGTATGCTTCCTGCAGGGACACACACACACACACACACACACACGTTTAATATCATGTGTTGCAATGTGACCTGGCCTTTGGGATTGAAACAAGAAGCAATACTTTGGTAGGCTCCACAGGAAGTGTAGTTCATCATATAGCACAGTCATTATTGGGTACCAAAGACACATGCCATCCAAGATTGCGTGTGTGTGTGTGCATGTATGTGTGTACTCTTACCATTATCTCCATGGGGCTCCAGCGAGATGTGCCCCAGTACATAGCCATGCCCTGGTTTATCACATGGGTCATTGCACGCACTGTCTCTGTAACACACACAAGACCCAATATACAACATCAGTGTCTTTCTTTTTTCTGTTTGAATTTCATAGCCTTCCAACTATTGTTTATTTATTGTTTATTCTTATTTCTATAATGCCCATGATGTACAGTGTACTAGAGGAGTTTCTCAATTCTGGCTCATTTAAAAGCTTTGTTCCAACAGCATTACAGTAAACATTATTTTTAGAGATGAGTATTTCAATGGCCAGTGGCCAGGATGTTTGTTGTTTGTGTTCTGGCTAATGCATGAGCTGATTCATTCCAATGTGGCAGAGGGTCGGCAACTCCCAGCATCCCTCCATTCCAGTGTTTCCCCTACATACATCCAGTGTTTCCCCTACATACATCCAGTGTTTCCCCTACATACATCCAGTGTTTCCCCTACATACATCTGGATTACTAGCACCACTGCATGGATGCAAATGTTCATCAGCCATCAGTCATGAACATTTTGAAAAATTATGTTGGGTGCCCCAAATGCTTTTTGTTTTATTTAAAAACATATATACCATAGGTACCCCCTCATTCACATTGTCATTGTTGTCATTGGAGAAATATGGTGGAAAAATACTGACAGCAAAATGGTGTTCTGCTATAGAATAAAAAACACATGATACTGTAGGTGGCATTAGCTCATGAATGGCTTCAGACTAAATGAGAAATTAAGAGAAAAGGTAACACTAATAATAGAAAGTAGCCTATATATTTGACTGTGTAGAACAGAAGCAACAGTATTACCTAGATGGTGGGATGGCTACAAATTGCAGACTTTAATGCAAAACGAATGTGGTTCGAGCACATAGTGCACCCGCATGCTATTGCTGTTATGTTATTATACCATTTCTGTTGGAATGCACCAGATACCTACTGGAATCACTGATCACACTAAAACCTCTGCACATGCGTACATCAGCACCGTGCACTTGCACACATCAGCACTGTGCACGCACACATCAACATAGACCACCTCACGCACACATCACAGCTGCTTCTGGAAAAATCTTAGGGGAAACACTGCATTCCCAACAAAACAAGACTGGAGCCAAATTAAAAGGCAGGAATTTTACAAGTGACTGTCCTACTTAATGTGAAAGGAGCTGCAGGGGAACAAAGCTGGAGCCATTTGGAAATGCGATGGAGGAAGGCAGGCTTGCAACTCTGCATTTTTTGCCTTTTTGACTGTAGAGTCGACTGAAAATATGCCTAAGAAAGGTTTCTAAAAGTGATTTTCAATAGCTGCGCTGTGCTATTCAAGGTTGGCTACAAAAGGCGAGAAGGGCCAGTTGGAAATCTACTACATTGCTTTTAATCTGAGGATTTGCTGTTTTGTTGTTGTTTTGCTTGTTTTAAGTCACATTGACTTCTGCTTGATTGTATGTCATCCAGTGCGTGAGAGCTATTAGGGCTAAGCGCAATGATAAAGACCTTAGGGGAAAGCCTTTGGAAAGAGGGTAACACGAAAAGGAAGTTTGTTGTGTAATATAGACAAAACAACAGAACTCTGTCCGTGCAGCACTGTGTGCAATGAGTGGAGGGCAAGAGGGGAGGGAAAGCAACATCCCTCTTGCCACCTTTCAATTCCATCCACAGCACCTGATGTGTCCCTGATGGAGGTCTGAACGCAACAGACTCAGTCCCGGGACAGACACTGTGGGTCTCGGGGGTCTGTGGGTCAAACAGTCCCTTTTACAGGGCAACAGGAGTCTGTGTCACCAGCTGAGGGTCAAATACATGGCGTGCGTAGCCGCCATGTGGCAACTGGTTTGAGGTTGAAAAAGGGCACACTCGGCCCTCATCAAATCAGAGTTGGGCTTCAAAGTGATTTCAGATCACATTAGTAGTAGTAGTATTCATTTACAAAACAAAAATAAACCCAAAAATGTTCATACTTCAGTTCTGTATCTATTTACCACCTTATATTTACAAAATAATGTATTAATTAATTAATTGTACCCCTATGACGGATAAACATCTATTTTTAACATTTGTCCGTACCCTTGTTTTTTTAAAGATACCCGTTCCCCTGAGTTCATACTGGCTCTCTGGAGCTTGGAATAGCCTCTGAACACAATGTGGAAGCAACTTATTATATGCTTTGTACATTATTTGTATGATTTTGAATTTTACTAGAATAGAATTTTAAAGCGTATGGTTTAATAAAAAGTGCATTGGTTGGTTCATAATAATTTGTTCGGTTTATAATTTGTATGGCTCTTTTCTGTAGCATAGAGACGGGATCATTGAAGAATGACTAATAAGAGTGTTGGTTGGAAGACATTTTACCTTCCATTGGGGTGTTGGGATCCGGCCTGTTGGCGAAAACCACGTCCACATATTCCAACTGCAGTCTTTCCAACGAGGCTTTTAAACCTAGGAAGGAATGTGTGTAAGAGTTAAGTCAGTTAAAAATGAGCATTCCCTACCAACGTGTTAAGAGACTGAATCACATGGCTTTTATTATTATTATATTGCACATTCGTAACCCCAAGAGGATGCCAGTAATTAAAGGAGGAAACGTGTGTGAAGTCAAGCTGGGTTAGGCGAGGGTTAGGCAAACTGAGTTCTAAAATGTAGTATAAATCAGTTTCTAAAATGTGGTGCCACTCACCTTCTATGATGTGTTTCCGGGATAATCCTCTTTCAGTCTCGGCTCTGGAACACACAACAGAACGGTGTTAAATAATAAAGGGCGATAAATAATTAACCCCACCGTCGCGCCATGTATTTAAAAAAAACATATCAATCTACGCAGCAGGTAACAATGAATCTTTCAGCGTTCTGTCTGGATGGCGTCGCCCTCCCAGCGATCCACAATAACATTATATCATGTTGCCAGAGCTGACCTCTGCCAGGCCAGGCTCTATTCTCTGGCGTCAATCCCAGACACATGATATCATACATTTGGCCACTTGCGCTGAGAGTCCTTGACAACATCAGGTTGAATTACACACGATACACCCGCTATGAAGATGGAACCTTGGATACTCTTATCAAGATGTCTCCCGGTCACTGGAGCCCAAACGAAGGTTTACAGGGGGATTGACGACAACAATTCAACTTACTTTCCACCCCAGAAGATTTTTGTTGTGATCACCAGACTGGAACGTCTGAAAAGGGAGGAGGAGAAGTTGAAAAAAAACAAAAAAACACGACCGATGGAGAAACCACTTGACCGATGGTGGTGGATGGTTTAGGAAGGGTCTCTCTGTGAGGAAGTAGTACTTTGTGGAATGAAATAAAGAGCGTCAGTGCACATTATATAGTCTATATCATCACAGCTATGCAGGACCTGCTGATGTGGAGGGCTGCAATCTGCAAGTTATATAAAATAGACAAAATAATAGTCAAGAATCTTTTCTTTTTAATGATAGTATCCATGAGTCAATGGCTTCATCAACAGATGCAATATATAACACATTTGCAACAAAATTTGCATCTCTACATTCTCATACATTCTCTCCCAATCTGTTTCTTGCTCATCCATGCACACCATCATCACATAACACAGAGGATACCAGTGACTGCTGAGCTGAACTGTGGCTACCACACAGGTAGAGGTAGAGGTGGACCATTTGAACAAGGCTTTAGTGATGCCAATTGAAGATGCCAAGTCAGAGTGAGCAGACGTTTTCATCTACATTCATTATTCAGCAGATTGAATAGACAGAGTGTAGTCGTGCCACTGTCACCTCCATCCATTTTTAATCTCCCCCCCACCTCGGTCTACTGCTCATTCCTAATATGATCCCCAAGAGATACAACGATGGACGCGATGAGACGGAAATTACAACAACATACCTCCATCCTTTCTTCTTTATGATGTTGCCCAGCACGACCTCCGCCCTGCAGAACAGATGGAGGACAGTTGAGGGTGTGAGATAATCCTGCTCAAGCCAACATTCACCATACAACATTAACACATCACAGTTCCAAGTTCAACAGTCTTATAAAACCCCCCGGCATGTTAAACATAATCCCTAATCCACACGTATAGACTCACGCAAGGAGTATGTTTATGCAGTACAGTATGTATAGATTAGATGCAGGGGGCCCCAGTCTGGAGCAGGAGTGGTGGGTAGCAGCCACACCAGCCTCTCGTTAGCGGCCACAGGGGTGCTAATTAGGTCTGACACGGGGGGGCATTAGGGGCCTCTCGGACAAAACCCCAGCCAGTGCCATTCTGCTGGCGGTGGCAAATAAAGGAGTGGCCTTCCTGTAGTCTGACCCATCTGGAACCCAGTGGGACTCTGGGCTCAGCTATTGATCGCCCCGCCCCTCTCTCGCTCTCTCTGCTCCCCCCTGCTCTTTTCTCCTGCCTCCAAAATCACTGCACACCAAACTGCCTGTTCTCTTCCTTAGCATCTCCCTTCCTTATTACTCACGTTTTGTTCTTCTTTCGCCTACTTCACTGCTATGCCTCTCTCCTGTCTGCACATGAAGCTGCAATCTTTATGGCAATGTGATAACTGTGGCTCAAGTATAATAAAGGACGATGTGGTTATATATGGCGGATTTGTTTTCCTGAGAAAATGTGGTGATTTAATTGTCTACTTCATGGAGGGCTCTAGCCCACACATGCACTGTATTCCTGAGACACACAAGCATTTCCAACACGCCTGGCATTGCCATCGCTACCATTGGCATCCCCCGCTTACAATTCATTCTTTCTTCCTTTACTGCCTTGACCCGAGGGTTGCAGAGTCGTCAACATCAAATGGATGGACATCAACAGTTAAAAAAACCCCACCAACACCAAACTGTGAACTTTAACATCCATAGTGTAGGCTGATGGGAGACTTTGCAATGGCATCCGGGAGCTAAATATAACATATAACACAAACATATTCCTCTTTGTATTCATATAGTGTGTGTGTGTGTGTCGTGGGGATTAACACCCGAGCAACACATCCTGGATTACAGTGCATTGCCATGTCTCGCACTGATGTGTTTAAACACTTGTGCAAATCTGTCATTTGTGCAGTCGCACTGTTGCACTCGCAAGGATCATGATCGCAGTTTGTCAACACTGCGCCGGTTTTCTCACACAAAGTGAAGGTTGTTAAAATAGGAACGCTAAATAGAGATCTCTCTCTATCTCTCTTCCTACCACGCAACAGCAGCAGCAGCAGATGGAACAGCACAACATAGATTTCAGCTATTCTATTACCTGTTTATTTCTGTGAAAAAAAAATGGTACCAACTGACATTGGCCTGAGAGAAATAAGGAATTGTTGAACAGTCCAAGGATTAGGAAGGCGGTCTGCCGGCAATACAGTGAGGAAAGGATAATCCCCTTAGATTATTTCAATCATTCCACTGCAGACCACAAAACATGACTAATGAGGAAGGTATACAAGAGATCCAACATTTACATTTTGTAAGGATCTCACTTATTGTGCAACATGTTCTGCCTTTCCATCATGTTGCTCGAAGTCCTGGGTCAGGTCAGGACCTTGACTTGATGTTTACGTCCAGGAACTTGTATGTCTGACTCCAGCCTGTGCTGTGAAGCCCATATACGGAGATGGCATATGTTCAATGTTATCAACCGGAGTAGCCGCTACTACATCGAAGGAAGGAAGAACACATTCACATGTTTTGAATGCTTGTGTGCTAGGGGTTTCACCGACTAGTCGACGGGTTGACTACTATAACCACTAGTCGTGGACAATTTTGGACACGAGACTGGTTTCCCTTGTATGTTTCTAAAATGTGATCCGACAGTGTAACATGTCAGTTAAATGCTTGAACTCTATGCGTAACGAAATAGTTTTCATTGTTCAGGGTTTCCGCTACATACATTTGGCCCCTCCAAAATAATTGCCGCCGCTGCTTCAGAATGGTTCCACCGGATGTGCGCGCATCACGTTACGGCTGCACCGCGGTTCCGGAGCAGATCGCACCCCCTCTAATCAATGCTGGTGATCCCACCTTCTAGGTCATCTGTTCTAGAAGATGTTTAACCATTTTTTTCTGAAGCCAGTATTTTTACTTGCAGCCAGTAAGATCTTTAGGAGGTAGGTATCATCTTTACTCAGGGATCAGTGATATGTCCAAGATAGAGGCATGTGAACGTACCCAGGGTTTTGGAGATGATTGTTGCTACTTCCTTCCAGAACGTCAGGTGTGCCACTTGAAATGGTTTGATTGACAAACCACAGCAATAGGATTTCTCACTGAAGCACAGAAAATGTGCTGGTGTACCTGGTGCTAGTCCAACTATCCGGGTCAGCGGGCCTGGGTATGCTCGGTGAATAGACGTGTATTGAGGGATTGAAGTGATCTGTGAGAAATCCTATACTTACTTTCCAGCAGCGTAAACCTCGGCCGTGTCAAACAGATTGATGCCATTCTCATAGGCCAGAGTCATCAACTGCTCTGCCATCTGTTGGGAAGGATGGGCCAGCGTGGGAGAGAGAGGTAGAGAGAGAGACAGAGAGCGAGAGAGATATAGAGAATGGAAGAGAGAAAAGGTTATCGGATGAGTTCTTTGGGGCGGTTTGTATTTCTTTGTTATGTTTGTGTATATACTGTATGCCCATGTTGTGCGATGTGCTTGGTGGTGACTCTCGCCTACGTACAGTATGGCTGCCAATATGTTTGCAGTGTAAGCAGGCGGTAGGCATGGGGGCGCAACAGATCATATAGAGAGCGGGAAGGTACAGAGCGTTTGTTGAGTGATGGGAGATAACAAAATCCATCTGCTCTCACCTCATCCGTTATCTGTCCCCCGAACGTCACCCATGTTCCTGTGCAGATTGACAAGGGAGGTGTAAATGGTTATAGACAACGACAACACACACCACAATTGAACATCTGATTTATAATGTACCTCTCACAGGCTTGTGCATGACATAACCCTGTCCCTAAAAGGGCTGCTGGCCGCCTTTTACCACCACCATTATTATTTCATATCCAGTAATGATCTGCTGAGTCTTGCTTTGTTATATTAGACCATGAAACAATGGGAGAATATAGGGTATACACTACACACACTTTTAGTAAGTTGCCTTACCTAAGCCAAGACAGGACACTCTCAGTCCAGACTTGCCAAGGTTTCTGTCAAAACAGGAAGGGACACATTAGTATGAATACTAAATTCCTAAATCAGTGATTTACACACAGAAAAAAAACGTAGGAAAGACCAATACCACAGATCTTCAAACCTGAACAAATGAAGACGAAGTAGTGAAAACTTAGTGTCAAGGACCTTATACCTCACTAATAGGTGAATCAGTTTATTTATGCAGCAGAAGAGGAGGCCATTTTGAATCTTGGCATTTCAGTGCAAGCTTAGAGTTTCTGAAGCGGAAGACAGCGGGCTCTGTGTGGATTTGGAGGCAGCCTTGCGACTACTGCAGCATCTTATCAGCACCGACGCATGTTGGATGGGTGCTTACGAGTGTGGAAAGACCTATAGGCTAATTTGCCGCCAAGAACTTGGGTGTGTGTGTCTGTGTGCAACACAATGAATGCGAATGCGAACCTCGATGGCACGCACACCAGGATACCCCTGAGCCGTCATGTGACTCAAATCATCGATAGCAAATCAGAAGATTGACACCTCGCAGCAACCTTGCTCTGAAGGCTGCCATGTCTCCTCCACCATGGATGCATCTCCAGGTGGCCTCCCAGCACCAAAGGATTCATCCATGGCTTGCTATTATTGGCTTGAGCTGGGTTTAGATGGCTTGCTATTGGCTTCTTTCAGCTTGTTTCAGATAGCTTCCTATTGTCAACAGTTTGCATATTGTGTAGATATTGCAGATGTTTAATCATGACGACTTACTGCAATTTGCTTTCATTTAGGGTATTATTAATTCAAGATTTAATAAAGGCTGATGTAGATTGTGCCAGAGCTCTGGTGAGAGATTTAGTGCTAGCTATATGCAAGGTAAAAGCTGAAACCATTCAAACTGACGTAACAGATGTGTAGGAGGAGAAGCTAGCATGTAAATGTGGGCGGCTGTCTGTTTTTTATTTTCCCACCGGATCACTTTTAGTCCATTTGTGTAGAAACAAACTCAACACAAAATATCAGCGTGACAGCCACACCTGAAGCAGAGAGGAGATACTTTTGCCTGTGAATACTGTCTCCGTGTGTATCGTATGACCACACATGCATTCATGGATGTGGGAGAGGGGATTAGGTCTGTGTGGGGGTCTTGCAAAGTGAAAAAGGTGTCAACTAGAGTGATTTCCTTTTCAGTGTTGTTGAAGTCATCAACTCATGGAAAACCCAGACCTGAGGAAGTAGCTTATGTGATATAAATGCACTTATAGATATTAGTAATATGCTTACTAATCAAGTTACCTTTGCCAACCCTGCAGTGTCCATCACTATCACCTTTTAGAATCATATGAAATCAAAACAAATCTAATTTGGTTTTCGTAAAACCTTTTCTTTGCATGAATACATGAATACATTCTGCTGTACAGTGTGGGAAGGAGTGGGAAAGGAAGCAGATGATGATGTTATTAGTAAGAGCCCAGGGCTTATTTGGACACACACACACACACACAGGTGATAAGAGTAGGTGTGGCCACAAGGCTAAAGAGGTGACGAGGTTAATACAAGCCCTCAGGAAAACAGTTGACCCCCCCCCCCCCCCCATACCGCAAATTAAGTATGTCTTAATTACCACTTGCTAAATCACCCCATCAGGACCAATTGCTGTTCAGCCCTCTGGAACACACTGATCCTGCTGAGACAAACATCAGCTCCATCATCCAAAATGTTGCCACAGTGTATCGCCATTGTGATTTAATGGTGCCTGGGGAGGTCCGTCAGACAGCATCTCCTAATGTGAGATGCAGCTTCCCCATTTCAAGTGGATGGGGAGGGATGAGAAATTATGTCTGGTAGTGGTGGGAGTGAGAGATTGCCTTTAGACGGTGTTGTGTGGTGGACATCAGCACTTGCTGAATAAGTTAGCCTTTAGAAAAGGCTAAATGCAAATGCAGAATACTGCAGAGTACTGCAATACAATGTTCACCAGAATGTTCAGTGTTATAAAACAACAACACTATTCTGTGTGTGTGTGTGTGTGTAATATGTAAATAGTGTGTATATCAGCACATCAATATAAACACTAATAAAAAAGGAATCAGGATATGACAACACGCCCTGGCCGTGACTTTGTTCCCTCTGGTGATGGCATCTCTTTGTCCGCGCCGCGTATTCACGTTCAATATTTGACGACAGTGGCCTTGAGTACTGCATGGTGGATTGGCGCTGTGACCCTGGGCTGCCAGGGGTCTGCGGATGGGAGTCATGTTCCCACTGAGCCGTACTGGATGCAGCCCTCCACAGGAAGGTCATCTCACCCCTCCATAACGGAGGAGCCAGGGACACCCAAGAAGCGGGGGCTTGGATTGAAGGTGTTACAATAGATGGAAGGAAGGAGCCCTCTCCCTAGGTGATGGTTACGAAATTGAATAAAGCGATAAAGCTAATTTAAATTCAGGTGTAAATGTTTTCCAGGTGCATTCAAGATTGAACACGCACACGCCTCCAATAGATGTACCACAGTCAAATAATTGGCAATATGTAAATGTGATGCATTTTCTATCCGCACCTTAATAACATTTACATAATCAAAAAATGTATATAATGAGTAAGTGGATGAAGAACGTTTAGATGGCGTGGGTCTGCGGAGGAGGAATTCTCAGAGACATACATGGGCAAGGACCAAGGGACTGGTTTGCACGTTCCAAGCAAAAATCCTCAAGGACCAAATCCCATTTGTCCTGCATTTTGTCCAGGGCCAGCATCCTGTTTTACTTGGAACCACGTCATATTATACACCGGAGTACGATTCACTCTGAATGCCATTTCATATACTTACATTACATATACATAGCTACATAAAGTAGCCATGTATAAGAGTTGGATTAGTTTAAATTGAAATACATCCATCAATGTAACTTCCCTTTAAGCACACATAAATGTAATTTAACATTAGAAGAACAGTTCAAATTCCTCTCTTCTCTCCCCTTTAAATCTAACGATGTACATATAAGTGGATTTATGACATGTTGTATCGCTCCAGGGTTTCAACAATATGCCACCCCCCCCTCCCTTCTAGAAAGCTGTAGGGCAGACTCCAGAAGAAATCCCATTACTGATTTAGTCAATCTCAAGTCAATATCAATTCCATCGTGGTGAAAGAGCAGCAGAATCTTTCCATTGCATCTGAAGAACCACAACACACACACATACACACACACAACTATAGCTACAAATCCAATAATCAAATACCATGGAGGCCATGCAAGCCTGGATTAATTAAGCATTGCACAGGGGGCCCAGGTCCCAGTGGACAGTGAGAGAAGAGAAGGGAGGGCAGGGAAAGTAAGAAGATGTGGACGAGAGTGAGAGTCACATTGAGAGAGAAGGGAGAATTTGGGGGGGGGGGGGGGGGATAAATGG